>VUQH01056994.1:0-12933 GCA_015106775.1 Etroplus canarensis | reverse complement strand
AACGGTTGAAGGAAAAAAAAAAAAAAAAAAAAATTGTGCAGAATTTTTAAAAAAAAATAGGAAGCACTTAAAAATCCATCACAATATGTATCTTCGGCAGCTCCCTTTAATTATCTCCGAGCAGCTTAAGTTGGCAGAGGTTTTACGCTGGATGCCCTTCCTGACACAACCCTCCATGGTGAGATGGGCTTGTGTCCCCACCTGGAATCGAACAGGGGAGCTTTTGCTCATAAGGCGAATGTGTAAACCACATGATGAGCTGCCCCGTTATGATATAGAACAAGAAGCACAACATTTAACTGCAACTGCAGGTAGTGGACCTAATAAAGTGTAGTGTGGTCACCACTGTAAATACATTTGACTTCACTGAATTGTACAGCGTCTCACACATCCTTTATTTGCGGTTTGCAAAGTAAACGCGTTAGGGGCTGGTAGGCAGTGGACCAAACCACTGTGACGGACGTGAGGAGCAATCCATCTTTGAAAACTAAAAGCGTTCACCTCATGATAGTATTGAAAACTTCAGTCATGTATTTACAGTGATGCATCGAGGTGGACGAAGCTGCCTTTCGCAGAAAAAAGGGTGCTGTATTACCATGACAACACAATTTCCGAACTTGACAATATTAATGATGATGGAAGTTAGAATTAAGGAAGTATATGGGATATGCACACATGAATAAGAATAAGAAAAGGTCTGTCCATCCTATATTTGGGATTTTTTTTTTGCTACAGCAGCTGAAGTAATGATAAAAGTAAACTAAAGAGTTATAACATCCTTATGGCAGCAGAGCTGCTCAGAATTTAGAGTTTGCTCAGCGACCTCCTCTTCACCGCAGCTTCAAATGCATCCCCTTCGCAGAGCCAGCCTTCCTGATAAGTTTATTCACTGTGTTGGTGTCACCAGCTCCAGTGCTGCTCCCTCAGCAGACCACAGGAAAGTACACTGTGGTCCACACAACAGGCTGATAGAAAAGCTCCAGCATTTTGCTGCATATGTTGGAGGATCCCGGCATCTTTAAGAAATAGAGCCTGCTCATCCGCTTCTTGCATACCAGCCTCTGTGTTGGCTTTCTAGTTTAGTCTGTTTTTGATGTGGACACCCCGGTACTTGTATTCCTGCGTCACATCAACATCCTGTCCCAGACCAGATGTGGTTCATTTAGCTCTCCTTTTCTGTTTTCAATCAATCATCATCACCGTGGTCTCGTTCATATTTCGAAGTACAAAATCATCCACTTCTCCTCCGTACTCCTCCTCCTGCCCATCATTTATACACCCAACCACTGACAGGCAGCAGCCCACTTCACAATAAACAGTACAGCCAGACGGACAACAGGACACACAAAAGTGACAGTAAAATATTGCAGCTGACAGAAGACAGTGCAAGACAGTAGGTAGGGCAAGTCGATGTCATTATCTAATTAGGTCACAGACAGTTGTCTGGTAGAGGTCCTCAGAACCGTGCCAATGTCATCAGGGCCTGCAGCCTTGACCTGGTGTAGTTTCTCCATCTGTCCCATAACCTGGCCAGAAGGCACAGTCAAGCCTTAATAGATGTGTGTGTGTGTGTGTGTGTGTGTGTGTGTGTGTGTGTGGGATGGGGGGGGCTCTGTCCACAGAGTTTGCTTGGGGGGAAGAACGGAAGAAGGGCAAAATCACTGAAGGTGGCGGGAGTATGTGGAGGAGGCAGCAGAGGGCTGTGAACTAAACTTGTCGAAGAGACTGTTCGGCTCATTTACTCTCTCCTAGCTGCCCACTGGTTGCTTGATTTATTTTCATTCCACTCAACAAAGCCCTCGTGTTATTCTGCCTGAGCTTGGCCCGTAGGAGTCCCTGCATTTCCTCAGCTGCACCCTTAAGTCGTGTCGCACCTTTCTCGGTTCCTCCCTGTCCCCAGACCTGAAAGCTTTCTTCTTTTTTTAAGGACTTCTTTCAGGTAACTAGTGATCCAGGGCGCGTTGTTCCAAAACATACAGTCCGGATAAGGAAGTTGGTTTATTTACCGAATTTCAGATATTCTGCGATGCAACCAGTCTCTGTCAAAAAAGAAAAAAAAAAGATTGATGTGTATATATTAACAAGGTTATTAGTTATTATATATAATAATTGAGTAAACGATAAAGAAAATAGCAGGCAAAAACAGCAAAACACACAGGTGCTGCGACAGGTTGCCTCCAATGATGGAGTCATAGTAACACACACACACAAAAGAAGATCTTTTAACACTACAGTCAAAGGTCAAAGATTAAAAGAAGGAACTCATCAGATTTCACTGATGTTAATGTTCAGACGTCATTTTGACTTTCTACACATTTGTTTAAAATTGGTTTATTTATTGCTCAATCACAGTTCGGTACATAAAAAAGTTTTATATTATGTCTTTAATAATTTTTTTTTAGAGACGTGGCTCTGTTTCTGGGACCTTTCTATCCCTTCTATATGTCAAATATGGATTAAGTCAGAAATCATGAAACAAGTTACTGGGGTGAAGGTGGGTTGCAAAGTGGCTTGTAAAAACACAGCATCCGTGTGCAAACTGAGATATTAGATCAGCTAATATTATGGGATTAGGGCTGAGCTTGACTCAGCAGTTCGTCTGACATTTTATTTCCTGTGGTTCTGTTATCATCAAAGTTCAGATAAATACAGCAACAAATGATCTCTACGAATGGACAAACACTTAAATGAGAATTACAATGATTTAACGCATGATGAATACCAGTGCTGCTTAAAAATGAAGCCAATGTAGCAGGAGCAAAAACTGCAGTTCCTCTTGGTGCCACTTGAGGCTGGCTCCAAAAGGGATTCAACTTTAAATTGGAGTGGCCAACTTTAAAGAATTAAAAACCATATTTACAAAGTGGTACAAACAACAGCTTTTGCCTCTGGGTGGGGTGAATGTTTTTTTATAAGTCGTCCATGATAACTGAGTTAGGGATGCGGCAGCATTGATTGACCTGACGCAGGGAGCTGGAGCTGCTCCAATCTGTTAGGCACTGACCCCACGTACCCAAGAGTGATTACAAATACATGTGACACGGAATTCATCATGATTCGTTGAGGAGTGGCTTCTGGAATGCAGTTTTTGCAACGTGGATATACAATGTTACGATGTATCCGTGAGTCCTTGTGAACCGTTACAATAACCATATGAAACTGTTAGGGAAACAGAAGGAAAATGTTACAAATTCAAATGACATGATACAAGGCATGTATGACTTTAACAAGGGGAAGTGTAGTACCTGTATCACAACTGTTTTGTGAATATTTCTGTCATTTCATTAAGTGAAAAATCTGCCAAACCATCCTGATGTGTTTATAAGAGATGAGAATGGATTTACAAAGAAACTGCAACAGGCTGCAACATGTTGTGAACAGGGCTGTCAAACGATTCAAATTTTTAATCAAATTAATCACAGGGTCGCTGTGGATTAATTTAGATTAATCACAATTATTACCCATTCATGACAGAAGGTGAAATATATACACTAAATGTGTTTTGTTTAAACACAGAACAGATTTGGTGTCCAGATTGCAAAATGAAAATAAAATACAGCATACAGTTTGTCAGAGGTAGACTTACTGAGGCCTCGACATTCCATGATGATGGTTTGGTGCAAGCTGGGTGTACTTTTGGGGGAATCCCTGATTAATGGATGCTGCTACTTTGGGCTGGGAGCACTTCAGAGAAGCAAAAACTCCTTCCTGCAGTCCTCCAGAGTGTGCAAATTATTTTATGTCGGTCAATTGTTTCATTTTGGGGTTTTTTTGTTTCTCAAACTTCCCACAGAGAGGGACAATATGATCCATATTGATCAAGTTGATTCTGCTGCCACATAGCACTAGAGCACCAATCCATGACACTAAGTGGAATTGTGGGATTTCGAGTCAACGTGCGTTAATTGCATATAATTTTTAACTCAAATTAATCAGGCAAATGAATCTGGATTTAACGTGTTAATTTTGACAGCCCTATTTGGAAATATTTTTGAAATCATAACCTTTCATGTAAGTTTTAGATATTTCAAAATTATCATCCCATGTGGGATCAGGGCTTTCCTTCAGGTCATTAAACAAGACCGCTTCACTGTACGTGTGCTTTTGGCGTATTTTGGAACATTTTCCACAGATTATCTAAACTAATTAAAATTATAATTTGCTCCTGTGTATGATTAGTCCACTAATTATCAAGTACATGTGTCTGAACGCTGCAGATTGCTAACCAAGCTTGGTAGCATTAGCTTATAAATTAGCATGCCATCCTTTGATCTATATAAGGCAACTTCTGGCTCCAAAAAACCAACATGGTGACAGTAAAAATGTTATTGCTGAAGATTCAGAATACAAAGACATAAATCAGTGAGTGATGTCATGATGGCTATTTTCATTTTTTGTAATATCTATGTGGGAAGCGGACATCTTCTGCTATTGTCTGAAGGGGTTTTTGTCAAACTGAAGAATATAACCATCAAGAACCTTAAAGATCACATATATGGTTTTTATCTAGGCTGTATGAGATAAAAAACATATTAGGGGCTAATACTGACATTTTCATTTCTAACCTGTCTCTTGTGAGTGCTCCTACTTCACAGAAATATTACATTACTGGAGCGTCACAGTATGAGTAGGTAGTGACCTTAGCAAAGGGGCTAGTGGCCTTAACTTAGGGCAGCTGTGGCTCAGGAGGTAGAGCGGGTTGTCTTCCAACAGGAAGGTTGGCGGTTTGCTCACTGGCTTCTCCACTCTACATGCTGAAGTGTCCTTGGGCAAGACATTGAAACCCAAACTGTTCCCTATGCATCCATCAGAATTCACTTAGAGTAGAAAAGCATTATATAAGCAGCTCTCCATTAACATTTCTAGGCTAATAAGTTTATTTTTGGTTAGTTTGCGTGAAGGCGTGTTTTTTTTAAAGAACCTAAAGTATTTTTAAAAAGTAATCATAAGATATACATAATTTAAATGGATAGGTTTATTTACTGTGCTACTGTTTACTGAAAAAATTAGACAGGCTAATGATTACATAGAGACACGCTGTGATTCCTTGAGAGTGGCGGGAAGAAGTCAATGTGTTTGTGTTTATGGTGAGGGGATCAATAGCAGGACATAATTTGCACAGGGGCCAGACTTGTCATGACTCAGCTTAAAGTGATTATTGCGATACCACTGTGAAGAAGAGGAAGACATACATATCAGACACACATGTATACAACACTGAATAATGAGTGTGGCTGGGTGAAGTATGTATGTCTCATGCCAACAACGTGTCTCTGGCACTATCTTCTTTTATATATTGCCATCCAATTCATGTCACAGTCGGATGTTTATTTGCTGTGGCATATAGATGGTGACAAACTGAATGACAAACTGGAACCCCTGACCCCTGCAGCGAGGGACTCTGCAGGCTCTGTTTATGCCATGGGGGATTTTGGATGTTTGGGCCCACTCATCCTCTTTAATGATAAATGGTCTGGTTTTTACATTCACAGGCCACTTCATTAGGTATACCAGTCCCTGTCCCAAATGCTAATCACTTAGAACAGCAGCAGCAACTCAATACATTTAGGCACGTGAGCATGGTCAAGATGAGCTTCTGAAGTTCCAACCAAGCATCAGAATGGGAAAACAAAGCTGATTTAAGTGCCTGTGAATGTCATATGGTTAGATGCAAGACAGGCTGGACTGAGTATTTCAGAAACTGCTGATCTACTGGGTTTTACGAAGAATGGCCTGACAAAGAGAAAATATCCAGTGAGTGGCAGTTCTCTAAGCAAAAATGCCTTGCTGATGCCAGAGGTCAGAGTAGAATGGCCAGAGTGCTTTAAGTGGTTAGAAAGGTAACAGTAATTCAACTGACCACTCACCAGAGGAGGATTTCTCTGAATGCACAACGTAGCAAACTTTGAAGCAGATGGGCTACAGCAGCAGAAGACCACACCGGGTGCCACTGCTGTCAGATGAGAACAGGAAATTAAAGCTAAAGTTCACACAGGCTCACCAACGCTGGACAACAGAAGATTGGGAAAGCATAGCCTGCTCTGATGATTCTCAATTTCCGCATGGTAGGGTCAGAATTTGGCATAAACAACATGGAAGCATGGATCGATCCTGCCTGATGGTTCAGGCTGCCGGTGGTGGTATAATGCTGTGGGATATTTTCTTGGCACACCAGAGCTCACTCCAATAGAGCACCTTGGGGATGTGGTGGAACAGGAGATTCATATCATGGATGAGCAGTCCGACAAATCTGCAACAACTGTGAGATGCTGTCACGCCAACAGGGAACAAAATCTCAGGAATGTTTCCAGCACTTTGGTAAATCTATGTCTTGAGGGAAATATGCCAATTTTGAGGACAACCTCGCTCTAAAAAGGCGTATGTAATGAAGTGGCCAGCATGTGTGTATATAGTGCTTTCCTAGTCATCTTTGATGGTTCTGTTAAATTAAAAGCCACATTCACCCATTCACACAATGCTTTATTCTAGTCATTTTAAACACTTTTTATCTGTAACTGATGTAACCAACTAATGTACTGATGTATGATGATAATGACAATAGCCACATCCATAGGGCATTAAGGCTTACTGAATGGTAATGATGGGGATCAGAATGATGTGAAACACAGGTTATGTCCTTCACAGTGACCAGCTCTCAACCCAACCCAACAAAAAATGGAAAATTTTGGACCTGCATGTGAAACCGTACCTTCCACTCCATCATCAAAACACAAAATAAGGGAATATCTTTAGAGATAATGGCATTCCTGGGAGTCTGTGCAGTCCTGTGAAAAACTAAACCCTGCCTGCTTCTATAGGAATTAAGAGGGTAAGTAGCAGCTGGGTGCTGCTAATCTAAGGCACTTGACTGATTTGAACTGTGACCACTTCTATAAAAGCAGAAGTTTTGGCACTTTGCTAGTCTGGGGTTTCAGGTGTGTGTTAACACGATGCCACAATTCATCCCATGATCACACTGTGCAATGCTCAGAGAAATTAATCCTGCAGGCCTCGGCAGAGTCGTCAATTCTTGTAATAATTTAGCCAAAAATTATGGACCCTGCTCTTACGGGGATCATGTGATCACTGGTTTTCTCTCTCTGATACTGTAGTTGCATTATAAAGCACCTTGACATGACTTTTGTTGTGAGCTGGTGCTAAATAAAACTCAATTGAATTTCTTTTTCTTTTAATTTACCACTCGTCTGTAGCTTATCCCCATTTTGTAACAAAATCTATGGCCTCTGCGAAAGTAATGCCTTTTGCTCGTGATTACACTGGGTCCTATGAGGACTAGTTAAAATGGTAATCATGGGTTAGGCAGCGGCGTGAGGGCGCCTGAATAAAATACAGCCATCAGCTACACTTCTGTCGGACTGTGGACAACACAGGGGACCAGTAAATATTGATCCACAAAATAGCACACCCACTAATTCAGCCCAGGTGTTCACTTGAAAGACTGCAACGCAAATCTAGACCGTGATTCGTTTCTTTATCGTCCCATAGACGCTTATCTATTTCCAAGAGAGATTTTCAACGAGGCAAATTTAATTAAAAATCTGATTAAAATTACACCTCAACACATCACTGAATCTTATAAAGGGAGAAGCAGCACAGACATATTGACTCTAACACTCTCTGACGCCCTATAAAAGAGTTTGCCCTCTCATGTTGAGAAGTCAAGACTGAGAAGCCTCCAAGGGACTGCTCATGGCTGAGGTCGAGCTATCCAGGTTCACTCCTTGCCCCTTCATTTAGGCTTTATTCTCTTCCTGTTTCATCAGAGTGGTGTCTGAAGAATACCGGTGCAATCAGCTAGCCACCACTGACCTTGAGTCCAGCCACTACTACATCCACCCATCCCCATAAAACCCACATTTATCACCCTATAGCTAATTCATATTCATAGCACATAGCAAAGTGCAACACATAAATAAGGCATTTATACAAAACACTGCAATAATAACTAGCTTCCATTTTTGCTAAAACCCCAAGCCATGTGACCTCTCTTAAGGGCTCGGCCTGTTTGTGTGGTTTTCATGCATAAACAGGAGTAGAGATCTCCTGCCAGGTAGTGGATTTTTTTCTTTTTCTCTTTGTAAAAAGTACAAATACAGAAGAGCACCACTGGCATGGTGGTGGAGCGCTTAACGCTGTCCTCTCACAGCAAGAAGATTCCACGTTCGAATTCCAGCTGGGGCTTTCCTGTGTGGAGTTGGCATGTTCTCCCTTTGTCTGTGTGTGCTTTGTCTCTATAATGAGGTAGTTTACACATTCTCGCTGCATGAGAAAGATCACTGGTTCAAGTCCAGGTGGGGACACAAGACCCTCCCATATTGGGAGGGCTGCATCAGGAAGGACATCCGGTGGGATTCATCTGTTGTGGCAAACCCTTGGGAGCAGCTGGTGGAGAACTCTGGCTTCCTCTTATGGTCCAAAAGTAAAATTGGTCATAGATGTAAGGAGGATGAAGTACCTGAGCTGTATACACTCACTGTATACTGTTCCTGTTCAACTACTTGTTAATGCAACTAGCTAATCAGTCAATTGCATGGCAGAAACTCAGTTCATATAGACATGTTCAAGATGACCTGAAAAGGTGATTTAGGTGACTTTGAATGTGGTGTGTTTCAGAAACTGCTGATCTAATGGGATTTTCCCACGCAACCATCTCTGGCTATTACAGTTAATGACTTGATAAAGAGAAAAAAATGACAAGTGAGAAGCAGTTCTTTGGGACAAAATACCTTGTTGATGCCAGAGGTCAGGGGAGAATGGACAAACTGATTCGAGCTGATAGGAAGGCAACAGTAAATTGTTATAATTAAATGTACGCATAAGAGTACCATTGGAACTTGAAACAGACGGGCTACAGTAGCAGAAGACCATACTTGACATACGTGCCACTCTTGTCAGTCAAGAATAGCAAACTGAGGCTACAGTTCACACAGGCTCACCAAGATTGGAGAAACAAAGCCTGGTCTGATGAGCTTCAATTTCCACTGCAACATATAGGTGCGGATAGAATGTAATTTGGTGTGAACAACACGGAGGTATGGATCAGGGTTCAGACTGCTGGTGGTGGTGTAATGTGTGATGGAGATTACCTTGGCATGCTTTTGGCCCCTTTTAGTACCAACCGAAGATTGTTTGCTGCATAGGCAGCAAAAACCTGGAATGTGGTAGAATGGGAGACTTACATCGTGGATGATCAGCTGATGTCTCTGCAGCAACTGTGTGATGCCCTCATGATAATACAGCCCAAAATCTCTGAGGAATGTTTCCAGCACCTTGTTGAATTGATGCCATGAGGGCAAAAGTGGGGCCTACCCGGTAGTGGCAGGCCGCATGAGGTAGCCAGTGAGTGCAAATGCCAGTCCATTAGTATAAACAGCAAATGAAAATCTGAGTAAAGTTGTCCCCACATCTTCTGAATACAAGGCAAGGTCACATTCACTCCCATTTGGACAATACCTTATATCAAAACATATAAAAACTACAGGCTGTGTGGAAAACATGATGTCATCTGCTGGTTTGCACTGCAGTATTGTGTATCTTTTCACTTTAAACCTTTTACATAAGGAATGGAGAGAGCTACCTTTCACCCTTTGAAAACATAGCCTTCTTTCACTAGTTTACTGGAAACATGGAGCGGTCTACATTAGCTTCACTGTGCTAATGGGGCAGCTATGATAATCCAGGCTTTACTTGCAATCTGTAGCAGTCATTCAGAATTCATAAAACTGTATTTACTTGTAGTTACTTCAGAGGGCACACACTCCTCAGCCCCCTGGGAAGGTCTGTGCCAGGGTGCTGGAGGGGAGAATCTGACCATTAGTTGAACCTTAAATTATGGAGGAACAATGTGGTTTTTGCCCCAGTCGTGGTACACTGGACCAAATCTTTATCTTCTCAAGGCTATTTGAGGATGTTTGGGAGTTTGCACAAGCAGGGCTCCCTTTTACCACTGATTTCTAGGCACAGCCAGTGGGCGGAAGGCATCAGGATCTCATCTCTGCTTTTAACAGATGATTTGCTTGTGTTGGCTTCATTGAACAGGGATCTTCAGGTTGCACTGGGGTAGTTTGCAGTGAAGTGGAAAAAGGGCTGGGATAAGAATTAGCACCTCCAAGGCTGAGGTCATGGTTCTCATCTGTGAAGAGGCTGGAGTGCCTACTCCGGGTTGGGAATAAGTCTTTTCCCCAAGTGAAGGAGTTTTAAGTATCTCAGGGTTTTGTTCACAAGTTAGGTAAGAGGGGAGTGGGAGACTGACTGACTAGTTGGTGCAGCATCTGACACTGTACCAGCCTACTGTAGTTAAGAGGGAGCTGAGTATTAAAGCCAGGCTTTCGATGTACCGGTCGATCTACGTTCCTACCCTCACCTATTGTCATGAGCTCTGGATAGAGACCAAAAAAATGAGATCACAGGTACAAGCAGTGGAAATGGGTTTCCTCTTAAGGGTGTCCAGCCTCAGCCTTAGAGATACGGTGAAGAGCTCGGTCATCCATGAGGGGCTCAGAGTAGAGCCGCTATGCCTCCACACTGAAAAGGAGCCAGTTGAGGTGGTTAGAGTATCTAGTCAGGATGCCTCCCGGATACTTCTTAGGTGAGGTGTTTCGGATATGTCCAACAGGGTGGAGGCCTCAGGGTAGACCTAGGACATATTAGAAAGATTACATCTTTCGACTTGCTTGGAAAAAACCTTGGTGTCCTCCCAGAAGCGCTGGAGGAGGTAGCTGGGGGAAGGGAGGTCTGCTTAGACTGCTGACCCGGGACCCAGATAAGCAGCAGAAGACAGACGGACGGACGGATGATAGTTGCATGACAAATTTATGCTTGGAGCTGTAATTTGAAAAAACAAAAAAAAAGAAAAAGAATAGAACTGTTTATAGAAGAGTTGCTATTACTACTGTACAAATGCTGTCATAATGTTTATGTAAATGAAAGTGTGTATGAAAATGTTTGGCTCGGAGATGGATGGGGTATTAGAGCTTTGATGGCTTGAAGATGTCAGTGGTCGTCATGGGTAATCAAACAAGTTCTTTCTTTATGTCTGTGGAAAACCCCCCCCACAGGCCTCACAGATTTTAACTCTCTCAGACATTTTAAGTAGTTAAAACTTCATCACTACTGTGTGCGAAGAGCCACAGGTCCTCATTTTAAATTTCACATCAATATCACAATAGATTTGACTAGTGTGACATTGATTGAAGTGGTTTCTATGTGGCCTCCCTGACATTTCAGAATGTTAAACTGTGCTCTTAGCAGAGTGTGCCTCTTTCTTGGCTGCAGAAAAAAAAAAAACATATAAGGGTTTTAGTGAGATATGCTGTAACTGTCACAGTATAGGCTATAAACATGTGATTGCACTGTTTACCTGTTACTTCAAAAATAAATTTCCTGCTGAAGCAGGGAAGAGAGATTACAAGTGGACACGGTCAGTTCCTTCATGGACTGTGAATTCATCTGCTGCATGTTGCTGTAATATTTCAGACACAGACCACAGAGGCATGTTGCAGCAGGTTAGAGTTTATGTTTATCCTAAATGAAAATAGTAATAACCCCCCCAAAAAAATATGTGAATATTATTTCTCATCTGAATTTGAGCAGTATAACATTTTTCACATTGATTCCCAAAACCTATAAAATTAATGATGGTCTCCTGTGCTATCACACACTGTGCATAACCACGTCCTCGTCCCCTGGCCTCTAGGTGCTGACTCACCTTCTATCGTTCTCCTCAAGTTCTGCCTTTCCTCTTCTGTCAGTGTGTGTGGGAGTGAGCTTGTTACTGGAACTACTCACCTGCAGTATTTAACTCTGGTCCTTCCCTCGACTCCTCACCAAGGTGTTAGCTACCTCTCAGTGTAGTAAGTCAGACCAACTTCCTTTCTCAGTTTTTTGAACTACTCCTTGTGCCATGAACACATTCTGGTTTCTCTGCTCTTACGATGTGCCTCCTGTTTGCCTGCCTTACCCACTCTCTCCCTGCCCTGTGGAGACTCTAGTGTGGTGGAAGTGGAAGATTTGTGCCTGGTGGTTTATGAACTGTGAAGAGGCTTTGCACATTCTGGATTTTAGACCTGGTTTGAGGCCAGCATTAAACACCCTTTTAGAAGTCTGTGTCCTGCCTGTTGAGTCCTCACTTGTGTACCATGGCAACTCAAACACTGACCCTAACATTGGCCCTCAGTGGCAGATCAGTGGTATAACAGAACTTTTGCTATTGGAATAATTTGATCTTACAGTGTAAAGAAGTCCTTGAGAAGACTTTTGTTGTGAATTGTTGCTGTTTAAATAAAATTGAATGGAGAAAAAACTGAATGTCCACATATTTCATGATGACATGACACAACAACGCCAGTTACCAATCTTACCTTGTCACAGCAGGTTAACTACGCAACATGAACAAACACATTGGGCCACTGTATTAGCGTCTCTTCACTGGCCACCTGTTAAACCCAGAGTTGAATTTAAAACCCTTCTACTTGCATACAGAGTCTTGGACAATTCTGTCTTAAAGACTTCATGATATTTTCCCATTAGAGCACTTCTCTCTCAGAGTGCAGACCTACTTGTGGTTCCTAAAGTGTTTAAAAGTAGAATGAGAGGCAGAGCCTTCAGCTATCAGGCCCCTCTCCTGTGGAACCAGCTCCCAGTTTGTCTTCAGGAGACAGACACCCTCTCTACCTTTAAGATCAGGCTTCAAACTTTCCTTTTTCATAAAGCTTATAGTTAGGGTTTAGTTATGCTGCAATAGGTTTAGGCTGCTGTGGGGCTTCTTACGATGTGCTGGGCATTTCTTCTCCACCCACCTCTTTTCACTCCCCATGCATTTATTTGTTACTGCTGCATGTCTTTGAATGTTGTTTTCTCTTTCCCATAGTCTGTGTCTCTCTCTGCTCTCCTTTCTCTCTTCTCTGTCTCGTC
>VUQH01056991.1:0-13874 GCA_015106775.1 Etroplus canarensis | reverse complement strand
TGGTTAGGTGAGTGTGGTGTGGAAGAACTTGAGTGGCCCACACAGAGCTCTGACCTCAACCCCATCCAACACCTTTGGGATGAACTTGCAGAAATCCTTACCTGAAGAGTGGAAGCTGTCATAGCTGAAAAGGGTATACTAACTCCATATTAATGCCTATGGATTATTAGACACAAATTTGAAAGGCAGTAGATATAAAGATGATAGGTAAGAAATATGATAAAAATGAATAAAAAAATAAGCATGTCTGTATCAATTGACATATAAATAACGGTAATATCTAATAACCTAATATGAATATTTACAGTGTGAAAATTTCAAGGGGTCACAGTGAAGAGTTTCATGTCAAAAGTAGGAATGATTTCCTGTGGCGTTCTGTGGTGCATCTTGGTGGAATAAGACTGCTGCTGAACGTGCTCCTATGTCTGTCCAGCACGTCATATGTGAAGGATTGTCCAATATTGTCCTTAGCTTGGACAGTATCCTCCTCTCTCTCAAGCTCCACACCCACGGCATTAATGGCCTTGCAGAGCAGTTTGTCAAATTTGTTGATGTCTGCTGCCCCAGCACACTACAGCATAGAGGATGGCACTGGCTGCCACAGACTCAAAACATCCTGAGCATCATCCAGCAAATACTGAAGGACCTGAGTCGTCTCAAAAAATAGAGACAGCTCTAGGCCTTCTTGTAGATGGCTTCTGTGTGTTTAGTGAAGTCCAGTTTATTGTCAGTGTGAACACCGTGGTATTTGTAGTCCTTCACCATCTCCACACAGACCCCATTGATGGTAACGGGGTTACTTGTGTTTTGGTCCTTCTCATGTCCACAACCAGTCTTTGTCATGTTACGCTGCGGATGATTCTGTTCACACCATGTGACAAAGTTGTCAACTACAGTCCTGTACTCTTCATTTTATGGCATCCATTTAAAAATGGGATATCATGAAAGCGCCTGTATGTGTGACGTGTAGTTGTCCCAGTGCATTTGTCAACATAGTGTTTGTGCAAATAAGACAAGTTGCATGTCTTTATTCATTCCAAAAGTTGGAAAATTCCTTAGAGCAGCCAAAGCTCTAAATGCAACCTATAACAAAATGGCTTAAAGAATTGTTCAATAAAATACAATATGAAGGAAAAAGTAAAAAAATGAGTTTAATTAGTAAAAATATAAATACGTCATGTAAATAAGTGACTATATTACAGTATGATGGCTATATTTAGTGAAAAAGCTCAATGCATTCAATAAAGCAAAATAGAATAAAAACTGTGTACTAAATATATTTTTAAAATAAGTAAAACAAGCTTTAAGTCTTAAGCCAAAATCTCAGCCTTCAGACTTATCTAAACACTGTTTTATTCAGTTTTTTCTACTCCTGTGTCAGTATGATGTCAGTGAGAGCAGATACCCCTGGTGTGGTCATCTCACCACTGGCGAAGCCCCACCCACCAGCTGTTTAAATCTTTTGCTTCTGAGGGGCAGCCAATAAGTAAAAAGTTAGTATAAATGGTTTGAGGATAGAAGCCAAAATGGCTTGTTTCAATAATGCCCAGTATAAGATTTATTTGAAGCTACTCTAGCAGATTCCAACATTAAAAATATGGATTTGGAAATGAGTGCAGTAAGTATAATTTAAACTTATTTCAGTACCTGTTTTTTTTTAACCTGGAGTAATTATCCTCCCTGGGGATTAATAAAGGATTCTGATTTTAATCCTCCAGAACCTGGGAGACTGTTAAAAGAACAACAAGACAGACCAACACAGAAGCAGATGGTGAGTGTTGTATTTTTCGGGTTGTTCAGCGTGTGGCAGAGTTATAGGAGGAGTAACACAGTTTTCCTCCAGGTGTGGGAATCATCGCTCTGCTGAAACGGACGCTGCATAAGGACTGCGTAGTGATGGTGAAGCAGTTTCGTCCTCCTCTGGGGTGCTGCAGTCTAGAGTTCCCTGCAGGTCAGTCAGAGGGTTTGTCACTCATGAAGTGCATTTCTGCTCTTCCTAGATAATTTCATTCCCAATTTTGCGTATCATCTAGCTTGATTTCTAAGCCCCACCAGCAGCTTGTGTCTTTGGGAGTGTTCTTACGTGGCTTTCTTTTTGCCGTGTTTAGGTTTGATCGATGAAGGGGAAACTGCTGAGGCAGCTGCACTGAGGGAGCTGAAGGAAGAAACTGGTTACATAGGGGAAGTAGTAGGAGTCACTCCAGGTAATATTACACACCTCACTGTAAACATGATTCCATTCACTGCCTCTCTTGGCTGCATCTTATCTCTTGTTTGTGCTGCAAAGGTTCAGGGGTCAGAGGAGTGATGTGAAAAGAGAAACCGTGCACATTTTATCTTTGAAAATTCCAATATGCTTGATAAGTGTGTTTTACCCAGTGTTGTTGCTGTGCTTGCAGTGACCTGTCTGGACCCTGGTCTGTCTAACTGCACCACCCAGATAGTCCTGGTCAACATCAATGGAGATGATATGGAGAATATTAACCCAACACAGCAGCTGGGTGAGAAAGCATTTCATAATTTATTTGCTCACCGTTTATTTGTAGTCTCAGTCATGTTACTTATTCTCTTAGTGATTCACGAGGCTGCGTTGCCTTCATTTGTTTTCTTAGATTCACTTAGAACAGGGGTGTCAAACTCTGTTTACATCACGAACCACACAGAACCCACTGTGAACCAACCCTCCATATGGTCCCCCTTCCTTTCAGTGTAAAGAAGTTAATCTACACGTTTAATCCCTGAAATGTTTTAAGATAAACAAGTGCAGTTTCAACAATACATATCAGTTTTTTAACATTACAAAAACATGCATCTGCAGTAAATCAAAGAAACTGGTCAACATGATTTTTGGGATTAAACTTTAATAAATAAAAACTTATTTATCTTTAATATTAATGTAAATGTGCAAAATTAGAAAAAAAAATGTCCTGCAATTAAAGAACAAAAATGTTCTGTTTAACTACAGAAAATACCCCAATTTTTGTTGTTTTTTTACTTTGGACCCACTGTAAGATTAAATTGTGGGGTGGGGGGGGACAGGAACTTTTCCTGTTATTTTACGGAATGTACCTTCAGCATCTGCCTTGTATTTTCCCGCAAGGGGTCGCTACAGTGGACTGACCTGCATTGGTAATTTGGCAGAGGTTTTACACCGGCTGCCCTTACTGTGACCCTCCACGGTCATTGTGTCCCCACCTGGATCTGAACCAGGGACCTTTCGCTTGTAAGGGGAATGTGTAAACCACTACACTGTGGGGGACACTGTTCTTTTATGGAATCCTAAAATGTTAAAAAAAAAAAAAGCCTGGATTTCTGTCATTTAATGTTTTATCTTTTTAATTTGGTTTGGTATGCCTTGTCGTGGGTGACATCAGTGAAAAAGGCTTTAAAACTGATGAAAATGCTGTTGAAGGTTCAAATTTTATGCTGCTGCTGCTGCTGCTTGGCAGTTTTCACATTTTTCCAATTCCATCCAGCAGTCTGGACTGGACCCTTTGACGGGCCGTATGTTTGACACACCTTGGGGAGTCCCCTTTAGTCCACATTCTCCTATAATTAAAGTCCAGCCGAGAGAAAAGCACCTTCCACGCCTCTTGAGATTTTTCAGTCTGAGCAAAGCTTGCTGATTCAGTGTTTCATTTTTTTCTTAGATACCGGCTCCTGTCTTGGTCAAAAACTGCCTGTTAGACAAGCAGAGACATTAGAATAATTTGGGATTTTCTGTCTTTATAGCTGGAATTTGGACAATACGCTTTTTTGGCAAGGCCAATAATCTTAACGTAATTTTAAATGGTGATCTAGCTCTGCACTGCAAGGGGTTTTTTCTTTACTCAGGCTCCAATTAGCCACCAAGTCTATTAAAATTCAGCTAGATGTCAATGTATAATCCTGAAACAGTACTCACTTGCATTTTTTTTTTCAGAAATGTAAGTTAGTGTAATATAAGAGCTCCTGTAATTAGCCATTGACTAAAATTCTGTATAGAAAAACATTTTTTTGTTATGACTGTCTCTGCCTGTATTATTCTTCCTGTCAGAGTGGGTGTGAATAGGCTTACTTTGATATGGTTTTGGTGCTTAAACAAAAAAAGCACCTTCAGCTATTCCCTAAGGGGTCGCCACAGCATGTGAAGCTTTTTCGGGTATTACCTGACAGGACACATGACAATACAGATGTCTTAGGCTTCCCACTGTACACACACTTTACATGCAATTAGAGGTGAGAGAAAAAGGCAGACTATTATGGGCTCCAAGGAGTGCTGTGGGGGTTTGGTGCCTTGCTCGGGGAGGGGGATGGCTCTGCGGGGGTCCTCCGCGGGGGTCCTCCAGCTGCTGGGGGATGGGGTGGCTCCAGCATCCACAGGGGCCTTGCCAGGAGTTGGTGTCCTGTGGTTCCCAGCCATTCACTGTCACACAAAGACCATTCACCCTGGAGTCTGATGGCAGTTGCATTTAAATTACAATGTGAACAACCACGCAAAAAAAAAAATCAGATTTCAGTAAAAAATCTAAATTGCCTTCAGAGGGAACATAGTCTTAGTCAGTTGGTTTGGGCAAAACCTTTAAGTGGCCTGAATCCGATTTTTAAAAAAATAATAATTTTTTGGCCCATATGTGACCCGAATCTGATTTGTCTATGACACTCTGAACAGCCCACATGTGATTTTTCTCAAATACAGGCCACTTCCATATGTGGTCCTAAATCGGATGCGTATCCAATGTTTTTCAAAGAGACCTCAGTCTGAACCGTCATGTTGCATCTCATCCAACTTTTCTGTCATTGAAGTGAGACAGACGTCATAATTCTGTGCCAGAGGAGGCGCGATGCGGCAAGATCAAATGTCAACAATGCGCAAAACAAGCATGACAGACAGCAATTATTGAGCTAGTCACTGGAAAGATAGTGAAGTTTTACTTACATGCTGACATGTGTAGCATTTATATTTACTTCCGTAAACACGGCAGGCAGCATATGACATTTCTTTGGAGCATGCAAGTCACTTCAGGGCCAGAGATTGTTCACTCTGGGGTCTGATGGCGATCGCATTTAAATTATAACGTGAACGACCAAGCAAAAAATCAGATTTCAGTAAAAAATTTAAATTGCCTGCTTTGGGAATGTAGACTTAATCAGTTGGTTTGGGCATAAAACCCTTTAAATTCCAGCCCCTACATTACAAACTCCATGTGAAGTTGGACTGCACCCATATGTGAATGGAGGAGCGGGCAGTCGTCATATCTACTGCCTCCTGCAAGTTCTACCCAGGCACCAGTATTTGCAGACTGATGCCTGTTATGTGCTACATGTTAGAAAGGAAAAACTATTAACAAAGTCCCAGCCTAATTTTCTCGGCTTTATCCAGAGTTCATGTGTAAAAACGTCTAAGTAAAAGCGCAAGGGGAGAAGTTTTGGGTCAAACACCTGCCCTCTGTACTGTGGTGCATGTTGAAGATGATATAAAAAAGCATGTGGTTAATCTTGTTCTCTTGTGTTCTTCCACAGGTGATGGAGGTGAGTCGCATTTCAGTTACATTTTCAGAAATAGTCTTCAGACATAACTAGAACACTCACACGGGCCTTTCTCTTCTCTTTCCAGAATTTGTCGAAGTTATTCTTTTACCAGTTGACGAGTTCCAGAAGAAAATAGACGGTGAGGCTTTTTCTTTCCCTTAAGTTTTTCTAAGCATTCAGGCTGTGGGAAATGCACTCGGCGTAATATTCGCTTGTTTGATCCAACAGATCTGCTGCAGAAAGAAAAAATAATAGTGGATGCTAAAGTGTACATCTTTGCCATGGGGATTGCTCAGGCTTTCTTTAAGCCGAGGGAGCTGCCTGTGCTGAAGCAGTGAAGAAAATCATTGAGGATGAGAGGGAGACATAGTCTTTTCTGTTACATGGGGCTGCTGGGAGCGGAGAATTTGGACACGGATTCGATAGGAAAGTGAGGAAAATTTAAAATTGTGAAATGAAAATTGGGATTTTTAGACTTAATAACATGTCATCTGTTTCTGCACATACACACAAGAAAGCTACGTGTTGAAATCATGCTCAACACAAAAATTTTGAAGTCAGAGGATGAATTCAAAGTTTCAAGATGCAGAACCTATGGTGGAGCCCTGTTTCCACAACATCTGCTGGACCAGCTTTTGCTCTCAGTATGACGGTGCCACCATACACCTTGACAGTTGTTTTGCACACTGAGCGCAGAATATGTTTTAGGCTTTGGTGCTGCAATTTTAAATCAAGTTGTAAATTCCTAGTTTTTGTGTGAGTATAAGTAGCATTATTTGATGTTGTTTCCTGTAGCTTTTATTTACTGATTTGAAAACATTCCCTCACATGTACTAACACACAGCTTGACTAAACCCAGTTCTCTACCAAACTAAAGTTGAATCATTCCAGCTCATCTCTCCTTTGGATTTTTTTAAGGCATCCTGGGAAATATTTAAGGAACTTTTTAGTCACAAAATAGCTCAAGAAATGAAGGCTGTAACATAGCTGGTTGATCTCTTAACATGTTAACAGTACAGGAGGAGGTTTGTCTCGTAACTTCACTGTAATCCACAGCGAATGTTCTGTATTGATTAAAGTCGTTGACTGCTGTGCCTCGATCCTCTATAGTGCAGTTAACAGGACTGTACTTTCTCCAGCAACTACAAATTACTGACCAATGAATAAATATGATACTACCCTGCTTGTTCTAGAGTGTGTGCCTCTGTCTTAAAACCTCTCAGCAACAATTTCTGGGTTGTTGGAAGTCACAAAAGTAAAGAACCTGCTTGTCTTTAGTGCTTTTACCTTACTGGTGAGAAGATGTCTGTAATAAAAGCGAAGTAAAACAATGTATTTCAAAGCGATCATTGAAAATATTCCTGTTTCTTAACATTGAAGCATTATGTAGTTTTGAATCCTGTTACAGTTGAGGATAGTCTTGGTAAATAAACATGGCTGACCTTTCAAATAAGGCCAGTGAATGCCCGAGTGAACCAGACTGCTGTAAAAGTTCAGATTGTTTTTTGTTCTCTTGACTGATGTCAAAAAGAGCAGATACCCTTGATACAGTTATCATAGGTACACAGCTCTGAGTACAGAAGTGCCACCGGCCTGCTGTTTAAATATCCAGCCAATGTGAGCCAATGAGAAGACAGTTGGCTTGAAAGGAGTAAGCTACGACAGCTTGTTCCAGGCAGGGGATTAATTGAAGGGTTGCAGGATCATACAACGCTACTGTAGTGAAGACCATGCGAGAAACGGCTGCCTATTTATCCAACTTTTAATGTTGGATAAACAGGCATTGTGTTGCTGTTTGGAAGGTAAACAAAGCATGTTATTTGCCTTAAAGCCAAAATTCATAATGATTACATTTTAGACAAATGTCATATGATCAGGTGATGGCATATATTGGACTGTATGGCACTAACTGTGACACAGTGTCCCCCTTGCATCTATAACAACTTCCACTCTTCTGGAAAGGCTTTCTATAAGATTTTGGAGAATGTCTGTGGAATTTTTGCCCATTCATCCAGAAGAGCATTTGTGAGGTCAGACACTGTAGTGATGTAGTGAAGGAGGACACGCAGCGGGATAGGGTGAGATGGTTCACTGTGGCGCAAAGAGCCGAAGGAGAAAGAAGAGTCTTGGTAAGCTGAAGAATTAAGATTTTCCTTCTCTGGAACTAAGGGGGCCAGGTTGACCCCAGGAACACACCTTCATAGCATTGTCCCTCCACCAAACTTTACAGTTCCCAAAATGCATTCAAGCAAGTCATGTTGTCCTGGCATTCACCAAACCTACGCTCAACCATCAGACTGCCAGATCAAGAAGCACAATTCATCACTCCACAGAACATGTTTCCACTGCTCTGGAGTCCAGTGGCAGTGTGCTTTACACAACTCACATCACGAAGCGCAATGACAACTGTTCGATGAAGACTTGCATGCAGCTGCTCGGCCATGAAAACTCATGCTGCGAAGCTCCCTGTGCAGTTTTTGTGCCGATGTTAATGCGAGAGAAGGTTTGGAACTCTGCAGTTATTGAGTCAGTCAGTGACTTTTACATACTATGCACCTCAGCACTTGGTGACCTAACTTTACATTGCCTGCCACTTCGTGGCTGAGTTGCTGTGGCTCTTAAACGCTTCCACTTCACAATATTACCTTTGAAGTTGATCGTGGAACATGTGGGAAGAAATAAATTTCATTTTGACCCAATACTTCTGCCCATATAAAGTACTTTATACGAGCCTGGAAAAACTACAACTTGACAAGTTGGTGGAGCCCACCCAGCGGAATTCTAGCCTTCCGGTAGGTGGCGATAACGCACATTTTATTCTGTCACTTCCCGTGAGATTTAAAGGAAGAAGAAGAAGTCCACCAATCCCGTGGCACTTCCCCCAACAAAAACTTTGGAGTCCTCTGAAAACACAACAGCACACAACAATGTCCCACATTTTTCCACAAACAGTCGCTAAGTTAGTGTGTTTACGTTAATTTAGGCGTCTTTTATGAAAGGTTGCAGAGAGGTAGATTTGGTGTTATCAAGTTTAAATAGTGTAGCAGCAGTTGTTTGTTAGCTTTAGCTCGGACAGTTCGAATCTTAACGCAGGCTGTATTACTCTGTAATTAACACGAAGAGCTCCACATGTGAAACCCCGGAATTTTGTTGCTGATCGACCGTATTCTCTGGACAGGAAAATGGAAGTGGCTGTTAAAGGTAAGCCCGCAGTTAAAAAACAAGCTAAATGCACCGTGTTTATTGACAACGGAAGACAATTAAAAAGAGTAAAAACAGCAGATTACGCCTTAAATTCGACGGTTTCCTCAAAAACTGTCGGCACTTTGGCCTTGTATCAATCTGCAATCATGCTATGAAACATGTTACAAGTTTTCAAACTCTACAACTGTAAGGTTACTTGAAGAAAATGTAATCCTTTGTCAAGTAAAGGCACCGAAACCAACGCCTGAAAAAGACTAGTTGGTATTCTGCAGAGGTGGAAAGACTACTAAAATATTTCAGTCATGGAAAAATGCTGTTGCTTTAATTAAATTCGTATTTAAGCACAGATTAAATTCTGTGCCTTTCAGCTGCTCCCTTGTATTCTCCAAGTCTTACAGAGCTAAAAATCCACTTAAGTAAAAGTACTTCATTACATTTTTAACAGCATGGGGGAGGGGTGTCTCCTGTATAGGCAGGGGGGGAGGGGAGTTAAAATGTCACACTAGAGTGTCCTCACAGTGTGGTGGTTTACATAGTCGCTTTAAAAGCGAAAAGTCTCTGGTTCATTCCAGGTGGGGACACAAGCCCCTCTCACCAAAGAGGGTTGCGTCAGGATGGGCATCCGGTGTAAAATCCCTGCCAAATTAGAAGAAGACAACATACTTTAATTATCCCTATTACAATTTCAATTCACACAAACACTCTTTTTAAGTTGTAACACACTATACATGCAGGAGGCTAGTGAACATGCAGTGCAACAGAGGTGGGTGAATAAAGGCTGCCCATCACAGGCCGCAGAGGGAGCAATGTAAGGGGTTCAGTTCAGGGCACCTCTCGGGGGGTGGGGTAGCAGATGCCTCTCCAGCCTCCAATCCTCCTCCGGGAGTCCACAATAGGGTCTCGAATAGGTGGGTCTTCAGTTGCTCTCCAGGTCCATGCAGGTCTTGAACCGGTGGCTCTCAGCAGCCCTCTGGTGTCAGTTGAGTCTTCCAATGGACTTAGCCACTGCCACCGAAGATATGGAACCACATTGATGTTACAGAGAACTGAATGGCCCTCCAGAATTGATAAAAACACAAGATCTACTCAGTTATAGAAATAGAACTAAGTTACTTTCCACCTCTGCTATTTTTCCATGTTTAATATGGCAAAAATTTTAAAGGCAGACCACATAACTTTATGGTTTGAAAACAAAAAAGAAGGGTCATGTTGCACAATAGGACAATCCAGTAGTGTATTGTGAATTGTTCTGAGGTGGCTGAATGCTGTGTGGTTTCCTAGGAAAGGCCAAGAGGAGGCACCTGAATGCAGAGGAATGTGATGGATTGGGACGAAATGCAGCAGGCACAAATGTCCTCACCCAGCCTCACACCTCTAACCAGAGGATGTGGAACCACGACCCCAACCGAGGCCTTTACCCCAGGACGCCCACTAAGCGGCCAAAGTTTGGTAATTTGGTGTAAAGCTTTTGCTACAATCTTCATGACACAATATGGTTTATGCAAATGAACACTGAACATAGACAGGATAACTTCTATTTATAGTAGTTGTGTGCACTTATTTATTTCCATCTTTTGATTGAAACTTGTATGACTTATCAGTCTGTGGGTCTTTGTCCTTTCTCTCTTAGCACCTGCAACTGGAAGTCCTTCAGGGCGACAGAAGGGCATCAATGAGTTTTTCTCTGTGACAAGAGTCCTCAGTTCCAGTCCGCACAAATCCCCCCAGCCCTCTACCTCCAAAGAAGAGCCAGAGATTGCAGAAGAAGAGGAGTTTGACGATGACGACGACTTCAGCTTGCTGGCTGTCCCTTTGGGGCCAGAGCCCAGAGTAAGAAATGAAGAAATTGACGACAGTCTTTTAGCTGCTGTGATGATGCCAGATCCTGAGGCAGACGAGGAGGAGGAGGTGGAGGAGGTTGATGATGCCAGTCTGTTGGCAGCTGAGATGAAGACAAAGCAGGAGCAGGAGGTGGATTATCTGGAGGGAGTGACAGCAGAGATGTTTGGGAGTGATGATGTGTTTGAACAATGTGATGTTCTCAATGACGAAGAGGAGGTGGAGGCCCTTCCTGATGCCCACTATGGTCTCCTGGGCACCAATAAAATCTTGCTGATACCCCAAGGCTGTATGGAGGACCTTCCGGAGGAGTTGCTGAGGGACGTGCTGAGCCTCATCCCTGCCCAGGACCTGTACCGCAATGTCAGCCTTGTCTGCCATCGCTGGAGGAACATTGTCCAGGACACCAAGGTCAGACAACAGTAATTACACCAAACAACAAGCAGAATGTTAAATTGCCAGTGTCAGCAAATGTCAAAGTCATGTGGATGTGTTCCCCTTTACAGTTTGTGCCTTTCAAGAAACAATACTATCGCTACACGATGAGAGAAAAGCATACAGTGAGAGAGATCTGCTCCGTCCTGAAGACCACGGGCATAATAGGTCCTCCACCTAAAGAGCACAGCATTCGAAAACTAGTTGTGTAAGTCTCCTTTTCTTTTCTTTAATAAGAAAAAAGTGAAGATTTCTGTAGAAATATACACAAACAATTTTATAGTATTTATTGATTAATCACGTGGTCACTCAACTTCCCAGAGCTCAACATATCATGGATACTTTAATGGATTATAAACACTAGACTGACCGTACCCAGTTTGGGAACCCACTGGCTACCATCTGTGATCTGCTGATTTTTTTTCAGTGCTTCCAGATTGAGACATCCTATTCTGTACATTTGTCTTTGTTTACAAGTGCAGATAAAGTCAGCAATAGCAGATGGTTTTCAGATTTATAATTTCACTGTTATCATTGATAATGGTATAAAGAGACACAATAACTTCAGTGAAGTAATTATCCTGTGTGTGTTTATTTATTTTCAGACTAATGTGTCAGCATAAGATTGGCGAGCGCGTGAGGCCAGATGATGTTCTGGAGCGTGTAAAGAAACATCGCCTTTTTCCTCAGGCTGAGGCCTCCATCACATTACGTATTCCAGATATTCAGAAGCACTTTAACCTTGGAATTACGGTATGACTCACATGCACAAATGCATAAAGCAGCTCTTGTAGTCATTTAGAGACAATTTGGGCTTGACATTGTGTTCATGATGGGTCTGATTTCTAGGGTCCTAACCCATATGCAGCAATGGCTGTCATACTGCTGCTGAGTGAGAGTGTTGGAGATGTGCAGGCCTTGGTGTCTCTGCTCACTGGCTGCATGTCACGTACAGCCATTACAGAGTACCTCAGCCACATGGCCATGATGTTGCTTGCTTTAGAGAGGAACAAAATTGAAATTAGTAACAGGTAAGATGCTTAACAAGTTTCAGTGGTTTCTGTGCACATATCATTCCTCTGTTCAGACTACCCGTGATTTTTCTTTTTTTTCTCTCCTTCAGGTTGCACTACAACATCTACTACGTCCTCCACCTGATGGAGAATGGCCCCTTCCTAGTCAGCTCTACTCAGAGCCGGTGAGGTCAAAATATGTTAGGTTTACTGTGTGATCAGTGCACTCAAGCATGTTTTATCCCTAATTATATTTTCCAAGGAAGTTAGGGGGTTTGTTAGGTTTGCCTGTTTCTTAGTAGGATTACTCAAAGAAAAATCTATCAGATTTATCAGAGGTGAAGTTGTGATCAGTTTTTAGCTCCTCTGGTTTAAGGTCTGTTGAATTAATGCTATATCAAGGCGTTGTCCACCTTTCTGTCTCTCCACAGTTCACAAGAATCACTACTCCTAGAGTATTGGTCAGAATTTAAACTGCAGTGCACACAATGATCACCTAATGGGGATTCACTCAAGTTGTTGAGGCCCAATTTGTCATTTTATGGGCAGCTTACATTTTCACAAGCATCACTACTGCTAAGGTTCATAAAATGGGCGTTTGCTGTCTGCCCGTCTGCCACCTACACATAAATGCTGTCAGTAGGTTTGTTTATGGCATATTAATGTCTTAAGTTGGGTTAGGGCCAGTCAAGAACTAGGGCTGCACAGCAGGCTTAGGATGAGGGCCTGGCAGTCAATAATAGGGCAATAACCCAGTTCGTCAACATGATCACTTTGCATTTTTACTAGTGAAATACCAAAGGTCAGTTTCCTGCATTGCTGTAACAGTGAAGTGTTTTTTTCTAGATTTCATTCAGTCTTGCAGAGCTTAATTTAATAGGATTTTTAAGTACTGCTGTTGAACTTGTAAGTTATCGGGAACTTTCTATGCATGAGGAGGTTTAGCTTTTTTTACATGCTTTCATTTGTTGTTTCTATTTCTGCTAGATTCCCCCAGCTCAACCTCACACGAGAACAGCAGGAAATCCTCGGCCACAATATCCAGCTCCACCTCACACGAGAACAGCAGCAAATCCTCAGCCACAACATACAAAAAAACCATGTGGTGAAGATAATAGCATTTGCAGGTACAGTCAAGAAACCGCTCCACATACTATCCTTTACCTTAGCCAAGAACACTCCATCACTGACCAGTGGTTATTTATTGAAAAATTATAAAGCAGTGTTTCTGAGCAGCTGTTTAAAATGGGTAGTATTGAATAACATGTTTTCTTTGTTTTTCTACCTTCTAATTTCACTTTATTAGAGCATTGGCCATTAAATCACTCATTAGTTCTTCTAAGAAGCGGAAAGTGCAGTGAGGGCATGACTATAATTAACCCTGCAAGATTTGAAATGTCACCAGGGGGCGTTCTTTCTCCTTTATCCACACCACCCACGTTCTACATCCAGTTCACTTTCAATTTGTTTATTTATATAGTGCCGCATCACAGCACATAACCTATACAGTATTAATGACAACATTAAAATTGGTGAGGGAGTATGTAGCAGAAGGAGATAATTGCTAAAGAAGTTAAATAAATACTACATCCTGTAAGAGTTTATAAATGTACTGGCTAAATACTATAGCAGCAAAACTTAGGGATGACCCACAGTAAGCCTGTGTCAGCACTAACTATAGGCCTTATCAAAAAGTAAGGTCTTTTACCTACTCTTAAACGTAGAGAGAGTGTCTGCCTCCCGGACTGACATTGGAAAGTGGTTTCACAAGCGAGGAGCTTGATAACTGAAGGCTTTGCCACCAAATCTACATCTGGAGACCCGAGGAACCACAAGTCA
The DNA here is from genome assembly GCA_015106775.1 of Etroplus canarensis. Taxonomy (NCBI): domain Eukaryota; kingdom Metazoa; phylum Chordata; class Actinopteri; order Cichliformes; family Cichlidae; genus Etroplus; species Etroplus canarensis. The sequence goes on along the minus strand of VUQH01056991.1, from coordinate 33 downwards.
TTTCAAACTTAGGGAGCGTAATGCTCTGGTTGG
>VUQH01056989.1:8762-24395 GCA_015106775.1 Etroplus canarensis | reverse complement strand
CAGGCCATCCAGGTCTTCATGTCTTCAAGACAAGCCTGTAGTTTAGCTGGGTATCATCTGCATAGCAGTGAAAATGTATGCCGTATTTTCTAATAACACTGCCTAAGGGAAGCATGTATAATGTAAAGAGTACTGGTCCCAGCACAGAACCCTGAGGGACACCATGACTAACTTTTGTGTGTGAGAAAGACTCCTCATTTACATACACAAATTGGAATTTGTCAGATAAATAAGATTCAAACCAGCGTAATGCATAATGAGCTTCTCTTGTGTCTTCCTCTAGTTCAGGGGTCCCCAACCCCCGGTCCATGGACCATTTGGAACCGGGCCGCAAAGAAAAAATGTCGTGGTTAAAATGTTATTTTTCTTTCTTCTTCCGGATCACAACAACTGTTTCTGCCCTCACCTCACTAACCGTGCTTGACTCTGGAATGTCATTTCACGCATCAGCGACACAAGCTAACCCTTGAAAATAAAATGAGCTAAAACCAAAATTCACTGAAGAGCTTTTTCGGGAAGGAACAAGCAAATGATGGGACGCAGAAGGGTCACAGACTGCCAGCAAAAAGTTACCTAAGTTACAGGTTCATTACAAAAGGTAATACACAAGCTCCTTCACTGCGATTGTATAGTTGTATCTTTTTTAATCAACCAATAAAGAGTTGCATTTTGATTTTTGTCACAATATGTTTGCACATAACATTTTTTTCAAAAGACAACTTAACTCTTTTAGCATACAACATAAAAAATGACAACATTATTGGAAACATCTTGACACAAAAAAAATCAAACATAACATAAACATAATAAAGCACAATATTTTAACATTTATTTCATGGGGATAATCAAGTTCAATGCAGCTTTATAAGATGTCATTCCACTTCATATGTACTCTTAAAATGCTACAGTCAAACTATGCTGTTTGTTCTCTGGTCTGATAATTATAGCAGAACACTGCCAATAGTCTTGATGTAGATGTACCCAATAATTTATCTAAGAAGGTATGATGAGGTTTGTTGTCCCTGAGGCAAAACTGGGTCACTTTAGCTGCAAAAACAAAACGGTCTTCCTGTTTAACTGATCAGACATTATAGAGAATATATATATAAAGTAGTACTACAATATGCAGTGTAGTAGTTTACGCATTCATCCTTACAAGCGAAAGGTTCGATTCCAGGTAGGGGCACAAAGCCCTCTCATTATAGAGGGTTGCATCAGGGAGGTAATCCGGTGTAAAAGCTCTGCCAAATTAGCAGTGCAGATTAATCTGCTGTGGCAACCCCTTGGGGAGAATACAAGGGAGCAGCCCATGGTACACAACATAACAATATACAGTATAATACATATTTGGTTCTATTATCTAATGTTAAATAGCGCATTGATGGGAAATGGAAGTTAAAAGCATTATCTGATCTAACACCACCCTCAAGGCTCGCTTAAGTGAATGATGCTACTGAATGTAAATGCTACTCTTGTTGTGAAACACTTCACTATTTTCCTTTTTATGATTACAGATTACCTGTAATCCATGCCAGTTTGTGAGTGTGTGTATGTGTGTGCATGTGTGTGTGTGTGTGTGTGTGTGTGTGTCATGTTGCATTTGCACACATTAATTCATACAAGGCTGTCATTAATTATGAAAAAAAGTTTGAATCTCTGTGTTGAATCTTACTGAAAGGGGAAAAAATATAAAAGCTTTTGTTTATCTAAAGAAAAGGATTTATCAATCTTTCTTCCTACAGTGTAATATGCTTCTAAAATAAAAATCGGGAAGCAGAGGGGGTGAGGCTAAACTTGTATCTCATTTACAAAGTCTTCCAACTGCTTTCAGTATAATTCCTTAAAACAAGAATTTGGCTGATACTATTTCCCCACTGTGCATGTGCTTGAAATTTATGTTCATCAAATTTTTTTGTACTTAAATTGATGCAGAAGCAAAAGTCAACCTTGCAATTTCCCAGCAGTTCAGGTTTTGCTGGTTCTATACTAAAATAGCCTTTGTAGATTGGCATGGATTTTGCATATGCTTTAAAACAATTCCAGTGTTCACTAAATCTTTAAATAAGCAATTTTATATCCTAAAATGCTGAAATAAAATATTTCATACAAATAAAGGTTTGGATTTTATCTACAAGAAAGCAAAGCATTGGGGTCACAAGTAAAAATCAAGAGACTTGGGTCCAAAAATTGTTCTCACATTCTTCATCTTTTTTTTTTTAGCTACTAGGTGTCACCACAGTAGATCAGCTGCCTCCAACTCACTCTATCCCTTGCACCCTTTTCTGTCATACTAACTCTCTGCATGTCCTCCTTGATTACATCCATAAAACTTTTTTTGGTCTTCCTCATCTCCTTCTGCCTGGCAGCTTTATCTTCAATAGCTTTTGTCTAATACATCCACTATCCTCTGCACAGATAAACACAAAAAATAACTACAGATGAGGCCATCTTTACATCATATATATCCAGAAATATTACAGCAAAATTGAAAGGTTTTCAGCACATCTGCTATACTGCATTTAAAATAAAAATTCTTAGCTTCCTTATTGAAAAGAAGGTAGTGATTATCAGCATTTCTATTTGTCTCAGTTGGTACAATGTATCAGCATTGTGTTACTTGCCCATTAGGAGCAGGTTTCTTATGTCATATTTCACTACCACCCCTCTTTGATGCCTCCCCTGTTTGCTGTGATCTGTCACTTTTTACAGGCACATTCAATTATCTCCCCTCTCTTTTGATGCTGATGTAGCCATTTAGCTAGTTCTACATGTCATTCAGCCTCTTTTGCCTTTGTGAGCAGCTTTTAACAGACTATTTTTTCTTCTCCATCTGCATTGCTTTTGATATGCATTCAATCATTTTTTCCCCAGGCATCAGGTCTTTTAGCTGTTCTAATCAAACTAGGGATTTAATTTCCTTTGATGGTGGTAACAGTACTAGCAAATCCATCCTTAATTTCACCTGCCAGGTTCATCGTTTCTATTAACAAAAATAAGATGGGCTACCCAAACTGACAGTTGTTTGCTTCTGATTTGGCCCTTAATGCAGGAAAGCACTTGCATCAAAGGTAAATATGTTAATAAATTTAAGGTATGGTTAATAACTTCGCATTGCCATTGTCAGTTAACCCATGTTGTTTCTGAGAGAGATTTTGCATTTCAGATTTTGGGGAAAATAATCTCTACAAAAGCTTATTACAAATACAAAAAAGTAGAAACCCCATATAAAAATACATTAAAAAACAATCTATACAAGGATTAAGCACAACATTGTAACATCAAAATATACTGGAACTAGTTTAGAAAAAACAGTGATAGAGGCACTTACACATGGAAACAGAATACCTTAAATCAGTTTTAAATTTAATTTGAAAGTGACTTACAGTTAACCAGGCTTTTCCTACATTTCAAACCCGCAGTGGCCACATTTATTTTTGGCTAATTTTCTTACAGTTAAATGAGGCTTTATTTAGAGGTTGTGAGTAATCAATTTTCCAACAAGTTTTGGCATGGGACATACAAATGTGATTTCATTTATTTTTTTTCATTTAATGACAAGTAGCTACAATAAAATGTTAATGTCTAATATATTTCATTTTTTTAAATTTATTAGTAAAAGCATGGAACTATACTAAATTCTCTGACTAAATGCTTTTGTTTATTAGTCTATTTGTCCCCATCATGATGGGAAATGAATTAACTATGTGAAGTAATTTTTTATTTACCTAACTAACTCCAATAGTGGAGTGGAATATATTTTATCCTTTTCTAATTAACACTTACAACCACATTAGCATATCCAGACACACACAATCTTACAGAAATTTATTCCATGGACATTTAACTCTTTTGACAGGTGAACACATCATGGGCAGTTTGGGGTTCAGTAACCCCAAGGGCACTTTGACATGACCAGCTCTCCTCCCTCCTGAGCCACAGCCCCAGTTAAAATACCATTGTGAGTGTCCACTGTAGCACAGTGGTTTGCACAATTGCCTTACAAGTGCAAGGTTCCTGGTTTGATTCCAGGTGGGGATACAAGCCCCTCTCACCATGGAGGGTTACCTCAAGAAGGGCATCTGGTGTAAAATCTCTGTAAAATTACCAATAATCAGCACAGGGGACCCCTTTGGTGGAGAATACAAGGGAATAACTGAAAGGTACATCTAGTCATAAAATTATGACCACTGAGAAGTAAATAACATGGCATATCTCTTCATCATGACACATGTTATTGGATGGAATATATTAGGCAACAAGTGAAAAGTTTGTCCTTGAATTTGATGCTTTAGAAGAAGGAAAAAAATGAGCAAGTGTAAAATTTTGAGGGAGTCTGACAAGTGCCAAATTGTAATGGCCAGATCACTGGGTCAGAGCATATCCAAAACTGCACCTCTTGTGGGGCGTCCCTGGGCTGCAGTAGTCAGTATCTATCAAAAGTGGTCCAAGAAAGGAACAGTGGTGACCCGGCGACAGGGTGATTGATTGATGAACGTGGGCAGCAAAGGCTGGCCCGTGTGTCAGATTCAACAGAGGAGCTACTGTAGCTTAAATTGCTAAAGAAGTTAATGCTGGCTCGGCTAGAAGGAATCACAGTTTGTTGTGTATGGGGCTACATAGCCACAGACCGGTCAGCGTGCCAGATACCACAGCACACCTTCAGGAGTCTAGTGGAGTCCATGTCTCGACAGGTCAAGGCTGGGGTTTTTGGGCAGCGAAAGGGGGACCAACATAATATTAGGCAGGTAGTCATAATGTTATGCCTGATGTACCTTATAGCTTCACATATGTATGCCAAAATCATGCCATCAGTTTCAACTTGTTCAACTGCTTGTGTTGTTAACAAACCATAATCTGTTTGTATGCATACTTTCTGCTGATTACACAAACGTCTGATAAAAGTTGTAAAAATATTATGTATTCCACAAGCCCTAGAAATTTCTACCACTATTAAATTTAAACTTAATGAGGTTTGTGTACAAAAGCAACTTGTTCGCAATTGTAAATGGTAAAATTACAATTCTGTGTCAGCATTTCTTACCAAGACACCACATGCAACATACTGTCATTGCATCTGACTATATTTATGTTTTAAGGTTTCAGTTGGCAGTTGGTCATGTCAACGAAGAAAATCATACACACACCCACACACCCACACACACACACACACACACACACACACACACACAATGAATAGATGACTAAATACTCTTTATTCCAGCTTGGTGTGAGTGGGGACTTAAAGTTTGTATGTTTGCCTCATGTAATATTTTCAAAAATCAAATTTGGAAAAACAAACAAGCAAACAAAAAACATTTGGCGTCTCTTACACTAAGGGGCATAATATTCGACCATAGTCTGAATTTGCATTTTGATATGTTGCAGGACATCTTCATTGCAAAAAAATTGAAAAAAAAAGGTCAGAGTCACATTAAAAGGCTTTTTGTATTGCATTAACATGCCTGCACTGTGAAATGTTGTGTGGGGTTATTTTATCTTCTGGTTTGATTGTCTGCCAGCTGATGGTAATTTCCCATCCCAATCACACATCTTGTTTACGTTATATGTTGACTGCTGCACAAGTTCAACTACAGTTTCACTGTAGAACTGATAATTTCCCTGCATCGAGCATAATTATAATATGCAGATTAGAGATGAAAATGGGCTCTCATGAAGATAAAACAGAGGCTCAGCAGCTTGGGAGTATATTTAGGCTCCAGAACACACACATGCACAAACTAATTCTGAAAGGGTTTTAGAATAAGAGTGGCTTACATTTTCACATCCTCTCATTTAAAAACATCTGATCCTTTTAAATATTCTTTTAATTTCTCATTTTAAGATATAGCACTAAATTCTGTTGGTAATACACTTTAAACTTTAGTAACATAACTTGGATTATAAAAAAAGGTCTTTATATATTTTAAACATTTTTAATGAGCAACAACATCACGTTTTTCAGATTTAAAAGGTTGACTTTGATGGGGATTTTTAACATGCTTCTGCACTTTGTTGCTTCTCCTGTCTGTCAGAATGTAGACTGATTTATTAAGTTTATCTGGACAGAATGCATTGAAAGTTGCTTTCTACCTGAACTTTACAGTAACTTTTAAGCAGTCTTTTTTACACATTTTATCAGTGTGTTTTCAGCGGCTGGAAACCAGCCAATCTGGTTTACAAGAAACGGTAAACAGCCACACAATTTTTTGCACCAAGTCCACCAGTAAGCTTCAATGAAAAGAATAGATTGTAATGATTCACGTTGGGACACAGCATTTTCCATTATGGATCATTACTACTGGTGAAGCAATACGTTAGGTAAAACTGTCTGCATTTATACTGGGAATTCAAACTTAAATTTCACTGTTCTATTGTTGGGAGATAAAAGCATTCAGAAAATGATGTTTGTCATGTAAAAGAAGAAGAAGAAAACATGATCTATTGTGGTAGAACAGAGGAGGATGTTTGCCTTGATATTCCCGAGTTCCCTCTTGTTTTGAAAGTGACCTTTCCCTGCCTGCAGTGTAATGTTTGGTTCTCTGATGGTCGTTTGATGCTGTTTGAAGTCTGGATACTGCAGTTTCTGCTGAGTGATTAGACAGATTGTGTGATGAAAGGATATATGGGAGGGGGAGAAGAAAAAAGACACTCATATTTCACTCTTTCCCACATGTATAACTGCTTACACTTTTCTCTATATTGTCTTTTGCCTGCCATACTCATTCTTTCTCTTCTTACTTTGTTTACAGTCAGAGAAAGTAAAAAAAAAAAAAAAAACACCTCCAAAATTGCATTAAAAACAGAACTCTCTGTGAAACTCTCTGCAAAGTCTTTGAAGAACATGAGGTAGAGAACAAACCACTTACCAACTCAGAGCTAATGAAATGGCTGCACTAACTCATTAACTGAACGGGGCAACAGCAAACACTGGAAAATAGCGTCACAAAAATATGAGAGGCAAAGTTTTCCATCTCTGGAGAAGAAGAATGTCTCAGACATCTCAGCAGTGCTTATGCTTTAGCCAGTAGATTGTATACAGATATAGTGGTCATGTAAGGGAAACTGTTTTTCTTCAGAACATATTGAGATAATTTTTAACTTTTTTTTTACTATAACAATGTTTGGCAGTGATTACATGCCAGTCCAACATAGCAGAAACACACAGAGAGAAACATTCCCAATTTCATCATACCAGTAGCTTGGAGGTATATCAATGTATTTTCAGTGCACTTAAACCCAGGATTCAATCACCCATTCAGTATCCTACGGGCGAAGATGTGCTATTTCAGATTATCCAATGAAAAGCAAAAAGACTTTCACTTGTAGTCCCAGAGACTGGCAAAGGTCCTTGAGACAAAAGAAGAAAATGACAAGAAGGTCACCACCGTTTTTATTATCATATCACTATAAGAGTTTTCTCCTCTGCAAGATCTATATTACTAAACTGCACAGTTAAAGTTAGGGGGAAAAATGTTAAAACAAGTTTGAGAACTCTCTTATGCAGAACACTGTTGGATAATGTATACATCTGACAATTCATAGATGTCCTCATCAATGAATTGGGCAAAAGTACACAAATATACTATTGTTAATGGTTATTGTTTTAACATGGCTTTCCAATTAACCAACACTATTAGTCGTTTACATGGAGAGTCATTATTCAAATAAGTGCAAGTGGTTATTTGTGAGAGAAATGTAGAACCCAATTAAGTTCATTTGACCTGTTTGAAACTATTGTTTTTTTTTAATTCTTGGAGGGATGCCGCTTTTCATTTTTCACTCGAAAGTGCCAGCATACTGTATATCCTTCACCTTTAGCAGATTCCTTAGATCCACACATACATACACACATTGTTGTCTGCAAATCAGTGTGGCAATCTGCCAGTCAAAGCAGCCGCATGAACAAATCACCTGAAAGTCATTCTGAAATCCGAGCTAGACAATCCACAGATACGCCCTGTCGTTATCTAATAAAAGAGGCGGCCTCTTGTAAACCCAGTCACTCGTGCAGACAGAAACAATGCAGACATTTCTCTGAAGCACAGTAGCATAATATCACTCGCAAACATCAAACTTCACACACACACTTTGAGGTGCAGCCTCTCACCGCTGATGCAGAGGCTGAAACGACAGAGTTCATCGCACAGGGTGTCTGGGCTCTCCAGCTCTCCTGGTCCTCCTGTCCGTCCTCCCCCTCCTTCCCTCCTCTTCTTCCTTGGTGACATCCTCTTCACCATCTTCATCACTCGCTCTACTTTGTCCATCCTGGATAACCAAGGTTCACGTATCAGTTGAAGGAGTAGCCAGTTCACCTTTCTTCACTCTTTTGCTTCTTTTCTCTCTCACTTCTTCTTCTTTTATAACTGTTAACTTGGAACTCTGTACTAGTTTTTTCCCCCCTTTCTCTCCTCCCTTGCCTCTCCTACACGTTACTCCTTTGCTTTCCCAAAATCCTTCTTCTTCTTCGTGCCTCTTCTACCTTCCACAGTCGTACCGCCTTTACCTCCAGTTTGTTCCTCTCTTTCCAGCGTAGCACTTAATTGCTCTGGTTTAGTAGTAGAAAAACATCAGCCATCCTTTTGGTTCACCGTCTTTCTTGCCCTTCACTTCTTTTTTCCTTCTCTTTCTTCCCTTCTTGTTCAGCTCACGGAAAATCTGTATCAAACGATGAGAGACGTGAGACACTGAGGGAAAAGGGAGAAGAGGGAGAAAGGGAGAGGCTGTACCCCCACCCTGCTTTCTTATACTCTCGCTCTCCATCTCTCTCCACCCCAGCCCAACTCCCTACCTCACCACCCCCACATCCAACCTCCAAAACTCTCAGCTGGTGCTTTGCTTTGCCTATCTTTTCCCAAAAGGGGAAAAAAGCAACATGAAAAAAGACCCAGCATGGTGCTAGTGTTTTTTTTCTTTCTGCAGCTCTATGCTTCATTATCTCTCTCTCTCTCTCTCTCTCTCTCTCTCTCGCTTGCTCTCTCTTGCACACACTTTTTCATTCTGTCAGTAAGCACGTACACACACACACACACACACACACACACACACACACACACACACTAGTCATAGCTAACTTCTTCCATCAATTGATATCTCTGGCTCATGCTTCCCTTCCTTATATCTTCCATTTACTCAATCTTTTGTTTATCCTTCCATATTTCTTGTATGCTTTATCATAGCTTATCACTTATATTAACTTTTTTTTCCCATTTTCCCTTCTTTGGATTATCCCTACATGACCTGATCCATCTAGCTATACCTCCCACTTCTCCAGCCTCCTTGACTACACTCCTTCCTCCCATGTTCCTCTCTTATCACCTACATCTCATCTGACCCTCTTAGTTTCTGTCTCTCTCTCATCATTCCTCTCGTTCTCTCTGTCATCACCCTGCAACATCTTTTTTCTTTCTGTTCCTACATCTCTCGGCCTCTTCTCATCTGCTCTTTAATCTCTATTTCGTGTCCTTCAATAATAAGCTCATTATCTCCTCTGGAGAAGAGGTCAAATACACATACAATATGCACACCCTGGTATGATTTTGTTATCAGGGAGGGAAACACTGTGGACACTTCTGCTTAGCACTTGAATGCACAAAATTACACATGGTCACACACAAAGTGTACATATCTTCCATTATACACTCTTAGCCTATTGCAGACATTCACTCACACACAGCCACACTGCAGAAATGAGGGAGTGAACCCTAGGAATCTTCAATGAAAACTCCCTTCAGGCATTTAGGACATGTTTTTTGGTCACTAACTTAAGACGATCCATACTTTCGGTTTGATCCTGCATTAACGTTTTCACTCCTAGAAAAGCGTGACACCCAAAAATTTTTTTACCCAGAAGCCATGAAGATTATTCAGGGTTCTGAATGTCAAGAGCCAGCTGCTTGTAAAAAAAAGTGGCACTTCTGACAAAAATTCCATCTGTAGATTTTAATCAAAAGACATCAATCACATAGTAGTCAAGGAAATAACTTTAACAGCAATTTTTATGTAGCATTTTTTTTCTTTTTTGGAATGCACCCGTAAAACTATAATTTATAATGTTAGAACCATTTAAGAGGGTTTTGCCACTCTGTGAGGAGAACCACACATAGAACCTTTATGGAAGGTTCTACTGAGAATGCTTTTGTGGTGGAAGCAAAGTGAACAATGACCAAACACATGTCCCGAAGGTTACTAAGCCTGCATACCTTGTCTAAGTGTGTGTGTGTGTGTGTGTGTGTGTGTGTGTGGGGATATTGTTTCAAATTGTATATCATATCACATACTAACTCCCACTGGGAAGCCAGCTCCCAGGTCCAAAATGTATGTTTATGCATACATCCATAAATGTCCTTATGTCATTGCATAACATTTTCCTATTAGAATAGCTGGGAAAACACAATAAATAGATGGATGTTGACAACAACAGTTTTCACTGAAATTAAGGTTTTTTTGGGTTTAATTTTATCACTCTGCACATACTTGTAGTCTTGTGTCAACAAACCAAGATTTTTTATGGTTTAAGTTCTCAACATAATCTGAAGTAAAACTGAAATCTAACAGAGTCTGAGAAAGGAGGTCAGTAGCAGACTGGCAGACATCCTGAGCAGCACAAGAACTGGCCTCAGATCTCACAGTACCAACTTTTTAAAGTATTATAGACTCTGCAGGAGACAGAAATAGCCTCACTTCAGCATTTGGCTTTGTCCAGAACCTAAAATCAGTAGGTTCTTCTTGACTACTGCGGTATATTAGGAGAGTGTTAACCGGAACAGAGACATTTTCAATGTTTGGTGGATCACATATCATTTCATTGGCTGTTGTCCTTTTTTTTAAACTTTATAAATGATATACAGATGTACAATCAGTGCTTCAGTGGATCTAAAAACTGACCAGGACTGCCCTTTACCTCTAAACAGCTTTTTCTTGAATATCCATCTTTATAACAAAGCTCATGCACAGTTTCATTGACTTAGACTTAAAAAAGTAGCATCTACCAATATATTGTGTAATGGTGATGGCCAAATCCCCAAAGAGCAGTAAATCTCAGAGCCACAGCTGCTGCACAGGCCAGTGGATAGCATAGCTGGTCCACAAAGAAAACAAGTCCATCAGAGCTCACAGTACAAATACATTTTTGATCCTGAGGTGAGTCATTTTTTCCATGCTGCAACACTATGCTGGATCATAGAGTTTCCCCACCTGCCAAATCCCACTGATTTTAATGAGTGTAAATCATGCAGTTTTTCACTGGAAAATATTAAAATGCAGTTTCATATGGGCTTTGGTGCTTGCATCTGATTTCATTTGGTTCATTACACACAAAAAATATTAAGTTCTGAAGTGACAGATCTGTGCAATTATAATACATTTTCTCGATCATCTATTCTAGTTGGTCCCCACAAGGAAAGAAACATAAAAAAGCATTCAGCGCTCACACAAACATTCAAACGGGCTATTCAAACTTTCTCTTATGAATTCACTTAGGGAAGTTTAAAGGGATGTTCTTGTCATGCTAGAAGAGTGTGCAACGTTTCATAACAAAGCATACAAAGTTTTTTTGAGTACGTGTGTGTGTGTGTGTGTGTGTGTGTGCGTGCGTGTGTGTAGTAGTGCACTGTCATTTGTACTCCACATGAACTGGTTATGAAACTGTATCACCATGTGTGGGTGTGAATTAATCACTGCAGTTCAACTTGAAATGATTTACACACATACATGATCACACAACTGATGATCTAACCATATAAAACTATTTGAAGTTATGTTTATGTTGTAATCTTATATAGTATATATAATGGTATACAAATACTAGGAAATGATGATCCTAACTGCCTTTCTAATTAAAGTGAACAGCATTATTCTGCAATCATATTCACAAATAAAACTAGATATTTGCAGACTGTATATTCACTGCATTTGGTTAGCAGCAAGAATGAAAGAGAAGGTTTACTAGACAGTACTGAGTTCTGCCATGATGCATGGTCTGAAGGCAGTGGCTCTGACGAAAAAACAATATAGTGTGGAGGACTGTACCATAAAACCTAATTTTGATATTAGACAACTGTTTATATGACATATAGTCACATGAAAAGAAAGCTTTCACATGACTGATGCAGTCCTATGAAATAAATAAATAAGTACACCCTTACTGTGTCCATAGGACTTAAGAGGGTAAGTAGCAGCCACGTGATGTTAATCAAATGTTCTAGATTAAGTGTTCATTGGCCAGTGTCACTTTGTTGGTATGGAGCATTTAGGTGTGTGTTAACGCAATACCACTATTTTCCAAGGAGTGGACAGCACAGCGAATTCACCCCAAGGTTAGACTATGCAATGCTCACAGAAAATTTAAAAAAAGGAGCTAAATCTTATAATCTATAGGCCAAAGTCATGTTAAATGTTAAAGCTGATAACAGTTCAGTTAGAAAAAAAACCAAGCGCAGTTTCCTGGGAAGGATTCCTAAGAGAAAGCTTCTTCTGCTTAAAAAGAATATAACAACTCATACTAAATGTCAGGTGGGCACCTTGGAGTTAGTGATTTGACCATGAACTCCTGTGTATACCAAAAGTATTGTTGAAACAAACGTGAGGCCATCTGTCTGATAGCTAAAGCTTGTGCTGTGCATAACTGAATGCTTGCAAACTTCGGTGAACTGAAGCAACGTTGTAACGAAGAATGGACGAAAATTTCTCCATAATGTGAGAGTCTGACAAACTCATCCAGAGAACAGTTACCTCAATATTAATAATATGGTTCTGCAAGTTATTGAATCATGAGGTGTAAGTACCTTTTCACAAGATGGCATAGAGTCCCATTAAAACTTTATTTTTCACGTAAGTGAATTTGTTGTTATTCCATGTTACTTCCATCATTTCCTTTGCCTAATTTTTACCTCACACACAGTGACATGTACTTTGGTGAAAAAAAAAGATCAAGTGTAAAAAGACTACAGAATTTGTTGCACAAATGCACACAAAACAACACATGCAGTGAAGGTTCAATCCCAGGCTGACCAAAAATTCAAGCAAATTCTTATAGAAGCTGTTTGAAGGCTGTGGTGTTTAAACAGACCTCTCTGACTCAGCTTTAGGAAAGATGGGACCAAATTTAAGGTAATGTGAAATAATGAAATAATATAAAGCTTTTATTCCAACTAGAGCGGTGATTTTTTTTTTGTGTCTACTAACTTCTGCACAATGGAGCAAAGAACAAAATGAAAAAATAGAATAAAAATATTCACATGTGGATTGATTTGCACTGAGTTCAGTCAATGGGACACCTGATTGACTTTGATTCTGAACATTTCATATTTTTGATCTCATATTCACTTTGCATTTGGTGCAAAGCACTTGGGTGTGATGCCCAGGGAACCAGCCTCATCAAAACAGCCTTGTGTCATGTTGGCAAACCAGAAACAAGCTCATGACCCATTTTCAAGCTCAACTCTGATCTAAATTCACTAAAACTTTTTCAGTCTTTTTCATGGATGCTGGATTGACTGACTGGATGATTACAGACTGACAGGCCATTTGGCCAGGTGAGAACAATGCCAATAGAGCTTGCCTTCTTGTCTCAGGACATAAAGATACCTGAAAAATACAAGAGTCAGTTCTCCAAGAGTTGAATCAGGTCTAAAAAAGTAACTTCAAGCAATTATAGCAACTTAGATATCTAATATTCAAAGGTCTGGGGGGGGGTGTAAAGAGATAAATGAGGACAACTAATAGCCAGCAGTTTCTCCGTGCATAAGCAGCTGAGACAAATCCCCCAAAAAGTGATTTTCACCCTCTTAAATGTGGCGAGGAGTAAATTTCATTAATTCTGAGAACAATAATTAAATATTCAAGTCAATGATCAAAAAGTGAAAATGTATTTGTAACTCCCTCACTCCTGCCAAAATATGTAAGATAGCAGGATGACAGCTTATTGTATCTTAGCCTAAGTAGATATGATCAATACCTTCCAAATTAAAGTAGGAAGATATGATAATCAGCGTAATGTAATTTTTGTTATCTTTTTGTTTTCTGTCCATATGAATGATATGAAGGAGTCTCCATTTAAAATGGTAATTTTAAGACACATTAAATGTCTGTGCTATCTCCATTTCTCTCTCTCTCTCTGAGAGAGAGAGAGAGAGAGAGATTATGACTTACATCTTTTATAAAGCGAAACATTCTCAGCTGTTTCTAAATCCTCACAAAGACATCATTACATAAGCACTAGCAAAAGGCTTACTTTTTCTCATTAGGTTTTATTGTCTCCAAGTTATTGTCTCTTGCCTATCAATCTCTCCCACGCCCTTCCATGGCTTTTGTTTTCTTGCCCCACTGTCAAACAATAATCTGTGAAGGTGCAAAATTGCAATGTACAGCTAAGTGGATTGATAAGATGAAGTGGCAGGCTAATGTGTAGCTTGATACCTTTGACAAATAAGCATGACATTTCCTGAGGCAGATTTAGATTCATACAACATACAACAAAGGAAAATCTGTAGAGCTAATTAATGTCAGACAACTTTTCAGTGAAGATCTTGACATTGGCTTTGAGCATATGACTATTAACTTGAATTGTTAGGACTTAGATCTTTCTAGATTTCAGAGGGGGCTTGGATGGTGCTCTGACGGTGGCATAAGTTGCAGAAGAAAGATATCATGAAGCCTGAATGAATAAAGGTGAAAAAAGCGCGAGAAAGAGAAATATCTACAGGTTATAGTATAACAACACACATTAAGATCACATTCTGCCAGACATTCTAACAGAACTGGAAGACTTGCAGGGAAGCAATGGTGTCCCCTGACCTCAGTGTATGTCTTGCAGGAAATGGCTGATCTGATGGATTTAACATTGGTAAGATTGATAAGTGGAGTAAAATGAAAGAGGGCTATTTAAAAAAATGTAATATTATTATGGTTGCCTGTCTCTCTGTGTTAGCCTTACAAAAGACAGTCTTATTAGGATGTACCCCACCTCTTGTCCTATGACAGCTGGGATAGGTTCCAGCCCTTTGCAATACTGGATACTGGATGAAGTGTAAGAGGATGGATGAATAGATTGGTGGATATTATTGTATTGTCTACTATTAGTGTATTATATAATATTATATCTATTATATTATATCTTATAGAGCATCTACTACTATTATTGTAGTAGTAGATGCTCTATAAGCAATACTTTAAAGTATTTTGCATTCTTGATATATACATTGCAGCTGTGATTCTACACTTAGCTGTTAGAGAGCGTTTGCAGCACTGATAAGTCAAGTCAGAGCTGAGGTGAATTGTGCAAGTCTACTTCTGCACTGCATCAGAATTAGTCACAGACACACATGCACACACATTTCACTATAGGTATTTTTTTTTTCACAAAGAGAGAAATAGAGGCAAAAAGAAAGATGGTGGGAATATAAAATTAGATGGAAGAGAAATAGGAAGGCGAAGAAGAAAGGTAGAATGAGGGAGGGGAAAAACAGGAGAGGAGAACAAATTATTGAGAACTGCAGTGCAAACACTTTCTCTCCACTGCACTTTCTTAATTCTTCTGGGTTTACATATATATACAGCACAGAGCATATTCCCTTAGAAAATGTTTTGAAGATTTTCTGGCTCCTTCTCTAAGTAACATACAAGAAAATTCAAACA
>VUQH01056988.1:0-10404 GCA_015106775.1 Etroplus canarensis | reverse complement strand
TTTCAGCCCATGTCGGTACAGGACTCGTTTGACTGTGGATAATGACACACTCTTACCAGCTTCAGCCATCATCTTCACAAGGTCCTTAGCTTTGGTTCTGGGGTTGATTCTCACATTTTGCACCACGTTCATCTCTGAGACACAGAACCCGTCTCCTTCCTGAGAGGTATGATGGCTGGACATTCCCATGTCGTTTATACTTGTGGATAATTATTTGAACAGATTAACGTGGCATCTTCAAGCATCTGGAAATTGCACCCAAGGATGAGCCAGTCTAGTGGAGCTCCACAGTTCTCTTCCAGATATCTTGGCTGATTTCTTTGGATTTTCCCATAATGTCAAACAAGGAAGTAGTGTGTTTGAGTGTGGCCTTAAAATACACGCACAGGTGTGCCTCCAATCAACTCCAATGTTGTCAGTTAACCTATCAGAAGCTTCCAATGGCATATCATGATCATCTGGGCTTTCCTACATTGTTTAAATACATAATAATCTTTGTGTCTGTAAACTTCTGACTTCAAAGAAAGTAATAAAAAATCTCATTATTACAGCATTTAGCAAATAGAAATAATTTTGGCAATCCTAACTGACCTAAAACAGAAGTCTAGTCTGATTTAACTTCAGACAGAGGGAAAAATGTTTGTGTCTTTTTACACAGTGTATGTAAACTTCTGGTTTCAGCTGTATTTAGTTGGGCTTTTTTAAATGCATCATTACCATGCTTCTCTGTAATCTAATTGACTTTTGTGAATGCTTGGCTGGGTCAGGAAATGTGGTGGCCCTGAGGTGCAAAACACAACATAGAAAAAAAAAACCCCAATATCATATTTAGAAAACACAATAGCAAGTTCTTTTTAAAAAGTTTTTGAATAGATGGAACCCAAGTAGCAGGTGCAGTCATGTGAAAAATAAAGTTTTCACAGGACTCTGTTCAGTTATGTGAAAAAGTAAGTACACCCTGACTGATGCCATAGGAATTAAGAGGGTAAGTACAGTAGCAGGCAGATGTATCAAATGCAAATGATTAATTGATCATCAGCCAGTGTGACCACCTCTATAAAAGCAAAAGTTTGGCAGTTTGATAGTCTGGAGCATTCAGGTGCTCAATGCTACAGTCTTCCCTTGAGCGGACAACCCAGCAAATTCACCCTAGGGTCAGACCATGCAATGCTCAGAGTAATTGCTAAAAACACAAGCGCTACATCTCAGACTCTACAGGCCTCAGTTAACATGCTAAATGTTAAAGTTCATGACAGTACAGTTAGAAAAAGACTGAACAAGTATGGCTTGTTTGGAAGGGATGCCAGGTGAAAGTCTCTTCTCTGTAAAAAACACATAGCAGCAGGGTTTAGGTCTGGAAAGTTGCATCTAAACAAACCACAAGACATCTGTACTTTGGACAGGTGAGACCAAAATGGAGATGCTTGGCCACAATGCACAGTGCCGCATTTGGAAAAATACAACCACATCGTGTCAGCACAAACACCTTATACCAACTGTTGAACATGGTGTTGGAGGGTTGATGGCTTGGGCCTGTTTTGCAGCCAAAGCACCTGGACACCTTGCAGTGACTGAGTCAACCATGAGCTCCTCTGGATACCAAAGTATTCCAGAGTCAAATCTAAGGTTATCTGTTCAATGGCTAAAGCTTGGCCCAAACTGGATCATGTAACAGAACAATGATCCCAAGCAAAGGAGCACATCTACAACAGCTGGCTGAAAAAGAAGAGAATCAAGTTGTTGCAATGGCCCAGTCAAAGCCCAGACCTCAACCGGACGGAAATGGTGTGGTGGGCTGCTCACCCTTCCTGCATTTTTTTAAGGAACAGATGTGGCACGAGTGTGCTTTCAAAATGCCATCATATTTAAGTTATCTGCTGTGCTTAAATGTAATTATTCACTTAAATCCCTTTAACCCATATTTAATTTGATATTAAATAATCTAAATATTAAATTAAATATTAAATATTACAAATTAAATATTTTTAAAAGATTAAATAAACTAAAAAAAATCAAACCACAATAACAAAAGGGATTAATAGGAGGGAACAAAACCTCAAACAGATCTTGTCTTGTTTTTCCATCACTGGAACAACTGCTGGCAAACCCATACAGACTGGGCACTTCCAGCAGCTGACTGAAACTATGTCTGCTGATTTTCTATAACTGCATGTAAGATTTCTAAAATCTCTGAATATTGAAAAATGATCAGCACCAGTCTTTTACTACAATTAGTTTAATATATATGTATATATGTGTGTATATATATACACACACACACACACTCACTCATACTCATCCGCAGTCTCAGACAGGATAAATGAGAAAACAGAAAAGTCATGTTTAATATGGTCGACTGGGTACAAAAACACACAGTCAAAAAGTCCAAGAAGTCAAGGAAACCAGAACCAAGAAACATGAACATGACCTCAAGAAAACACAGAAGCAGGGAGAGAGACAAACATACGATGAACAAGGAATGACAGGACCACATAGAAAGATTAATGACTAACAAGAAACAGGAGGGGCAGGATCACAGGCGGTAAGACTGAACACAAGACATGAGATATAATGACCACCAAAATAAAACAGGAAGTGAGAAACATAACTAGGAACAAGACTGAACTTCAAAGAATCTAAGATCACAGCAGGATGACAGAAGAGACACAGAGCGAATGAATGAATGAATGGCAAAACACAAATGGAGGCTAGGACAAAATAAAACCAGAACAGAAGCTCAAAACACAAACTCATAAACAATACTAAGGATAACTCTCACTCAAACATCAAAACCCAAGGACTGTGGCACTTATATAACTGTCAGTTTCACCCCCTTGTTCCATGTTAAGGATTACTGGGAACTGGTGCGTTCCTTTTAGGTACTGAAATTGCACCTTAAATCCCCAAGAATGATGTGGATCAGACCTAACACTCCAGGAATGGGTGAGGCTCTGTTACATTCTTGTCTTGACCCGACCATCAGAGGTAATCTCTCTCATTCAAAGCAATGACTGCATCAAGCTGTACAGAGCCAGTGAGGAGGGCAGGACACCAGGCACAAGAACAGAGCAGAGAATCCAGTCAGTTTTCAAACCGAATGACCCTGTGCGGTGTGGGATTTCAGGCTTTGTAAAGGAAGGAATAAAACTGTGACACAACATCGCAGACACGCACCTAGTATATTCCCTATGGCAAGTTGCGGGCTGTATTATGAATTACTAAAAATGCTGTTTTCTGAAATGTGTTTTTGGTTTTGCTGTTGCACCTTGGGGACACGGTAAGCAGAAGATGTAAGATACCAGAGGACAGGAGAGCTGTCTTCAGTTGGACGGATGCTCGTGTGGTGATGATGGGTGTTCACAGCCGACAGCTTCTGAGAAGTGATGCTTGACACTTAGCGTTGCCATGGATGCCTTCCCTCAGGGCTTTGCTCCATGTCCTCTTGCAGCATGTTATTATGTTTTAGGATACATGGAGCATTACTGTGCACGTATGTATGCATGTGCATTTATTTATCCGGCATCAAAATGGTCCGTACATATGTAAAAGGAAGAATGCAGAATATGTTTTTCCCAGCTCCATCTCCTGTAAATATTTTAGTTGTAGCTGTTAAAGGCCAGCAGGTGGTGAAAGGTGTTTGCTGAGAGGTGAGAGGTGACAGCTGGAGGGCAACAGGGGAGTTGATGGGGCTTTGGCAGCGACAGCTGCCCCTGTAGGCACTGTGCGGATGAGTGACAATGAAAAAGGAGCACCTTGGAGATTGGGGTCAGGGGTTAGACAGTTAGCATGTTGTTCACAATGCCTGCAGGGAAACCTAATCTTATTGCTGTCAGAGGCAAGAAGAGAAATAGGCGTGTAGATGGCCACAGGGCTGAGCACTGAAATTCTCTCAGAGGTCCCAGAATTTCTCCAGTGGGTTGGCCTGTTTTTCCCACCCGTGGTGTTATATAGCCTGTACATAATTCCAGAATAGCAGGCAGAAGTTTGCCGGCTGGAGCCACAAAGTGTGCTAAGCGTTGCAGTTTATTTAAGGAGTCTGCAGGTGATGATGAGAACAGTGGTGAGTGCATGTGAACCAGGTAAAAGAACAAACTAAATAATAAAAGTTTTTGTTAACCTTGGTGTTTCAGTGCTTCAGAAGTCTCACTGGTGGTTTAACTAGTCATTCGAATTAAAAAAAAGGGTACCTCCAAGGTGAGGTGTTTGAGACAGGAGGCCGCAGGGCAGACCTGGGACGTGCTTTAGAGATTACATCTCCTGGCATTTGCCAGACAGAGGAGTGTGACTCCATAAAATACTTTTCCACAGCTCCAGATTGCAGTGGTAGTGTGCCACTTTGTGACTGAGTTGCTGTGGTTCCAAAACACAAACTGACCTATTGCAGCAGTGGCATCTTATTCGGTACCACCCTCAAATTCTGTGAGCTCCTCAGAATGACCCAAGGCAGACTGCATGGCTAGCTGCTTGATTTTATACTCCTGTGGTGACAGGACTGAATCAAACACCTGAATTCAATGACT
This sequence comes from Etroplus canarensis, assembly GCA_015106775.1. Taxonomy (NCBI): domain Eukaryota; kingdom Metazoa; phylum Chordata; class Actinopteri; order Cichliformes; family Cichlidae; genus Etroplus; species Etroplus canarensis. The sequence continues at coordinate 5,884 of VUQH01056988.1, read as the reverse complement.
AAGACGTAGCCCAATTCTTTTGCTCATATTTTCGTTGTAAAATTAAGCTGCAACCTGCCTCACAAACTTCAGCTCTTATGCTACTAGTGTAAAATTTTGAATTCTTAAATTTTTTTAAAATAAATTTTGGTTAATGTGGACTGCCAGTGTTTTCTTTTCGTCTCAACAGACATAATAATGTTTTCTTTCTTACTGTGAGCTGAGTTAATACAGGCACATAATATCCCACGCAATAGTTATAGGATACCAGAATTCAATGAGCTGAGGGTTTGATCTGCATTATTTGCATTGAGCCTTAAAGTCCTGCAGATCTCAGATCTCTCTCAGCTTAAGTAGCATCTCTTTGTTTGTCATCAGCCTGTGTGACTTTTCTCCTTAGTGAAATGGTGTCTCTTTCTCATAATGTCTCCCTGGGGATGTTTTAGGCTTCATACGTTGCCATTGTTCATTTACTTTGCCAGCCTGGAGACTGAAGGCAGGCTATAGCTGCTCACTCTGTGTGTGTGTGTGTGTGTGTGTGTGTGTGTGTGTGTGTGTGTGTGTGTGTGTGTGTGTGAGTGAGAGAGAGAGAGAGAGAGTGGAGGTGGCTGGGTGAGTCTGTGGCTGTTGTGGTTGAAAAATTATCCTCCTCGGGGCTCAGTTTTTGTTGGGTTTAGTGCGTCATAGTGACAGTGTGCGGTTTTGGAAATGATATCTGGAATATACGTGGCTTAGAAGTTGACTGTTACAAACATGTAACGCAGGAACCGGGACTTCATTCAGCCAGAAGGATGCAGACAGATGTGATTCTGGTTCTCTGTCTACCTGCCTGAAGTTGAAATAAAACAACGTGAGTAAACACTGCGTACGCCCCCTCCATCTCCCCCACATGGACTCTATAGCGGCTGAGTCATCGCGTCATCATCTTTCTCATGAAACCAGCAACGGGAGGACATACAATCATCATTTCCCTACAGTATTAAATTAGCTGTGCATGCTGAGGGTGTTGAGACAAAGCAATCTGTAGCTCTGTTGTTGGTTTTTCTTGTCTAATTCTGAGTGGATTGTGGATGAATTTTGCCCATAAAGCTGTATCTTTCAAACACATAACCCCACAGACACTTTATCAGTGAAAGTAACTTGTCTGTTGTAGAACATCAAAATGTCATCCTGTTAAATTGACTCTGATCAAGATCATTTTCAGTGTGATCACTGAAGTGCCTCGGTTCTCAGACTACAGTCTCGTGAAAAAGAAAGTTTTCACAGGACTCCTGTGAAAAACTACATGCAACTTTACTATGTCCATAGTAATTAAGAGGGTATGTAGCAGCCAAGTGCTGCCAGTCAAATGATCATCAACAATAAAATCTAGTCTTAAGCATTCAGGTGTGTATTAACACAATGCCAAAAATCTTCCCAGGAGTGGACATCCCAGGAAATTCAACGCAAGGTCACACCGTGCACTGCTCAGAGGAACTGCAAAATCTCCAGAGCTACAACTCAGAAACTACAAGCCTCAATTAGCAAGTTATATATTAAAGCTCATGATAGTACAATTAGAAAAAGAGAACACAAGTCTTTGGAAGGGTTGCCGGAAGAAATCCTATTCCCTGTAAAAAGAACATGACAGCATGGCTTAGATATGCAAGACTTCTGCAACAATGTCCATTGGACAGACAAGACCAAAGTCTAGATGTTTGGCCATAATGCACAGTGCCACACTCGGTAAAAACCAAACACTCGTGCCAACTGTCAAGCACGGTGGTAGGGGAATGATGATTTTGGCTTCTTATGCATTCACAGGAGCTGTGCTCCTTACAGTCATTGTTATAAACAGGAGCTTATGAGTGAATCAGAGTATTTAGAGTCTAATCTGAGGCCATCTGTGCAACAGTTAAAACTTGGGTCATGCAGCAGGGCAATGATCTCAAACACAGCAGCAAATCTACAACACAAAGGCTGAAAAATAAAAGAATCAAGGTGCTGCAATGGCAGAGTCACAGTCCAGACCTCAGCCTGATTGAAATGCTGTGGCAGTTGTACATTGACAAATGCCTTCCAGCTTATATGAATAGAAGCTAACTTTTAATGTTGTGGGCCAAAGTTGCTCCACAATGATGTGAGACACTCAAAGTCATACAGAAGATGATTATTTCAAGTTATTGCTACTAAGGCCAGTTCTACAAGCTACTGAATCGTGGATTGCACTTAGTTTTTCACAGGACTGCAAAGCTTTCTGTAAAATCTTTTTTCCCCACAACTATATGTTCAGAGATAACAAGAAGACCCCATGACACACTTTTCTCTCACTCGCATAATGAAGACCCAGAAATGGACAAATAGAAGACTGGAAAAGCACTGGCTCGTCTGATGACTCAGTTTCATTCAACAGTCAGATGGTAGGGTCAGAAACCAGCATAAGCAACGTGAAAGCATGGATTCATCCTGCCTTGCATCAGCAGTTCAGGCTGGTGGTGGTGATGGTGTAATGATGTCTGAGGTGTTTTCTCGGCACTCTTTGGGCCCTTTAGCACCAGTTGAGCATAGTTTAAACACCACGGCCTGCCTGTGCATTGTCATTGACCGTGTCCATCCCTTTGTGACCACAGTGGACCCATCTTCTGAAGGCTGCTTCCAGCAGGATAATGCACCATGTTATAGAGCTCAGATAATTTCTTCACAGTTAAAGTCAAAGTCAGCTTTTTTTTTTTTTTTTTTTATCAATTCTGCTATATGTACAGGGTCTGTACAGAATCAAAATGCTATTCTCCTGATACAAAATGTGTAACTAAAACAGGAAGGACTCAAAAAGAAACATGAAGGAGTAAATAGGGAAAAGTAAATAATAAATAGATAAATAACCCAGCCACAGGGGTCACACGCAAGTGTACTCCTGGTGTCGGTCCCAAGCCCAGGAAAACGAGGAGACTTGCATCAGGAAGGGCAAAAAATCTGCCAAATCCAAATGCAGATTCATAATGCATGATCCACTGTGGCAACTCCTAACAGGAGAAGAAGCAATAATAAATAGATAAATAAGACTGCGATATATGTATATATGTAAATATACTGTACATACATTCCAATATATGCCTATATATGTATATTTATATTTAGACACACACACATATTCTTTTAAATCCCCCTATGGGCGGCCTTTTGTCCTTCAAGCTCGTGTCCTCTACCAGAGGTCTGGGAGCTTGAGGGTTCTGTGCAGTGTCTTAGCTGTTCTGATCTCGAATGTCCTTCCTGGAATCTGCTGGAATCACGCTTCTATCTATCTATCTATCTATCTATCTATCTATCTATCTATCTATCTATCTATCTATCTATCCATCCATATGGATTTGCAGCTCTCATATCTGCAGCAGCTCAGTGATGCTACCATGTCATTATGGACCAAAATCTCACCTTTGCAACTTGCTCAATCTATGCCATGAAGAAACCAGTTCTGAAGACAAAAGGCGATCCAACCTGGTACTAGTAAGGTATATGCAATGAAGTGGCCAGTGAGTGTCTCTTCCCTGTTACAGTTTTACATGCTGATTTCAGACATGATTTAGTCTCCTTTCTGTCTCTGACAGAAAATAATGACAATAAACAATCATTAGATGGATGTTTGATCACAGACTCCTGTCCTTTTTAAGAAGCATCTCCTTCATTGGCTCATTCACTAATTGTTTTGAACAGGCTCAGTGGTGAGCAGCATTTTACAGTTTATTTATACATGCTATCAAAAGCAGCCTCGCACGTCATTAAGCTTTGTTTTGTCACCCTTCCTGCTGGTTGGCATTGATTGCCTCCGTGAATAGCTACACTTTACTGGATAACAGACAGAGGAGACCACAGCATCACATACACCAGGATATGTGATTGACTCAAAGACTGCTGTTATGCATCCATGCTACCGAGACATAATGTGATGTTTTTTTAACACTATACGTGTGACTGTATACGGAGGCTCAAAGTGATGCCATGATTGTTATTCTTAAATGAGGTGAAGCTGAGAAGGAAATGAGGGCCTAGTTGGTTGCCATAGTGATCAGTGAACCATAGGTGCTGCAGAGGACACTGTGTTCAGAGTGTGCGTACAAACGAGTAAAAGCCATCATATTTTTACTTCGTGAATACCACTGTAAAATTGTACAGCTAAACACAGAGCATTTAAATGCAACCTTAATTCCAAAAAGGCTAGGATGCTGTGTAAACAACAACACAATGCAATGATTATCAAATCTCATAAACACATATGTTTTCTATTTTCTTTTATTGAAAAAATATCAAATGTTGAAAATGAGACATTTTACTATTTCATGATCATTTTGAATTTAACAGCAGCAACACATCTTAAAATAGTTAGGACGAGGGCAGCAAAAGACAGGAAAAGCAAGCGATGATAAAGAGAAACAGCTGGAGGAACATGTTGCAACTAATGAAGTTAAGTGACAACAGGCCAGTAATGTCATTAATGAACCATGAACTCCTCTGTATACTCAAGTGTTTGAGAATGAAATCTGAGGACAGCTAAAGCTTGGCCATAACTGGGTCAGTGGCCAAGGAAGCAAAGAATCAAGTTATTGCAAAGGTCCAGTCAAAGTCCAGACCTCAACCTGATTGAAATACCGTACTGTGGCAGGACCTTAAGAGAGAAATAAACCAGTGCCTGCAAACCTCAATGAACTGAAGCAGCGCTGTAGACTGGGTCAAAATTCCTTCATAATGACGCAAGACTCATCACTTCATACAGAAAACCATTGCTTAAAGCTACCGCTGCTAAGTTATTGCTGGTTCTACAAGTTTTTGTATCATGGGGTGGCCTTAGTTTTTCATATAGAGTGCTGTGAAAATTTTCTTTTTCATATGACTGTTTGTTTTAATCAACTTTCTTCTTGTAAGAAGAAGAAAAATTAAGGCTTCTGTGGCTGAATTTTGAAATAAAATCTTTCTCTCTCACTCACTCACTCACATATGCACTTAAATGCAGTTTACAGTTCACATACATCTAGTTTTCAATGCGAATGCAAGTGAAATGCTTAAGTACTCCAGGCCTGAAATCTTTTCACAATAAACTGACAGCCTTGTGACCACCTGTTTTTTCCTGTCTTGTTCTCCCATATCTAACGATTGACAATCAGTTTGATTTGGTTCATATAAAAGGTTTTTTTAGTCCCACTGACCACTCAAAGCACTGAAGACTGCATTTATCCACCACCTGGTGGTCAGTTGGATCCAATGGCAAGGGAGGACGCCATTCCGACCCGGCAGACCCAAACGTATAGTGAGGGTGTGCTGGGAACGTCTGGCAGAGGACTCTGTCAAAGAGGTCTTTAACTCCCACTGCATTCCGAGGGAGACTGGAGACATAGAGTCCGAATGGGCCATATTCTCCACCTCCATTGCTGAAGCGGCTGCTCAGAGCTGCGGCTGTAAGGTTGTCGGTGCTTCTTTTGGTGGCAACCACCGAACCAAATGGTGGACACCAGAGGTGAGGGGGGCTGTCAAGCTGCTTCAGGAGTCCTACCGAGCCTGGCTAGCTTGTGGGACTCCTGAAGCAGCTGAGTTGTACCGGCGGGCCAAGCGGAGTGCAGCTCGGGTGGTTGCCGAGGCAAAAACTCTGGTGTGGGAGGAGTTCGGTGAGACCATGGAACAAGACTTTCGGTCGGCCTCGAAGAGATTCTGCTGAACCATACGGCAACTCAGGAGGGGAAAGCGCCTCCCTATTCACACTGTGTATGGTGCGGATGGTAGGCTGCTGACCTCGACTGATGATATTGTCGGGCGGTGGAAGGAATACTTTGAGGATCTCCTCAATCCCACTGACACATCTTCTATGATAGAAGCAGAGCGTGAGGATGAGGGGGGTGGCTCGCCCATTACTGGGGCTGAGGTTGCAGAAGTTGTTAAA
>VUQH01056987.1:18498-46038 GCA_015106775.1 Etroplus canarensis | reverse complement strand
AAAAAAAAAAAAATATTTATAATTTTTTTTTTTATTTTTTTTTATTTTTAAAAAAAATTTTTTTTTTTTTTTTTTTTTTTTTTTTTTTTTACCAAAGTAAGGTACCTTTAATTTGATTCACTGATTCACAGTGGGCTTACTTTAGAGTCCCTCTGTTTCAGAGTAGACCAGAAACAATAAAGAAAGTTTTCTTTATTTTAAGTGTATACATTCATAAATGCAGCAACACATGGTAATTGTGTAATGAAAATGCAAAAATAAAGTACCAAAGAATCATATGGTACTTTATTCACACCTTTTAGTAATGTTAAAAGGCTAATCTATACTTAATAGCCTGTATTACCTTTATATAGGAACACGTTCACAGATTTTGTTGCTCAAAATTTGCTCGAACTGGCTAGTTTCATAGTAAAGGTTGCCCCCAGATGTGCCCCCAGTTGTGAGCACACAGTATTGTTTTAGTTACTTTTAAGCAACATTATTGAAGTTAACTAAACCTAAAATAAGAACTAAAACTAAGTGAGAAAAACATAGTTAAATAAAACAAAATAAAAACTAGACTTTTAATAAAAATGAAAAATAACTAAAATACTATTGTGTACTCACAAAACTAACTAAAATAAAATAAAAAATATGCATGAAATGTCCATAGTTTTAGTCTTTGTTAATTTGGTCAATTTAATAAGACAACCTGTGTGACAAGGCTTTGGTGCATCCATTTATTGAGACTGCAGGCTCTCTATATGACTGGGAGTCATGTCTACACAAAGGATTGTATTTGTGTTTTAATTAATGATTCGAACATCTTAAATCCTCTCCTGACAAATACTGCCCATACTATTATAATTAAGACAACTATAACGCAAAAACTAATAAAAACTGAACTAAAACAAAACATCTTCAAACAATAAAACCTAAACTGAAATGATCAAAGCCACATTGGAAATTAACTGAAAATCTCAAAATGAAATGAAAAAAAAAAACTAATTAGAAAACAAAAAAATTTAATAACACTGGTTTTAAGATAAGACTAGAAAAGCATAGAGCATATGATCCAAGGCATGATCACCAAAGGCACCATCATCAAAGGCATGATCATCAAATTCATCGATGTCAAAGGCATGATCATCATAGTGCCTTTGATAATGGCAAACACACACAGATATCTGACATCGCTATTACTTCAGTAGTTATTAATTTTAGGATTTTTTGTTCGGCATGATCCCATCACCCGATTCTTCCCAAAATTTAATCACCTCTTCCTTTTATGAGCCCAAATCCATTAAAAAAAATTTCAGCCAAATCCCTTCATAACTTCTTGAGTTATTTTGCACACAAACAGACAAACAGACAAACCAACGCCGACGAAAACATAAGCTCCTCGGCGGAGGTAACAAGTTTTATCAGAAGTCTAGTTTTAACTTTTATTTCAGTTAACTAAAAATTTTTCTCAAGTAGTTTCAGTTTTATTAATTCTTGCGTTATCGCTGATGTCACCCTACAATATCTTTGATCTACATAGGTCAAAGGGAATGCCCTTGATCTATGTAGACCAAAGGAACTTTACTTCAGGACCCACCGGTGCATCAGAGGGTTAAAGAATACATCGTACATAAAACCTTTATTTTGTTGAAAGCAACACAAAACACACTCAAAAGTCATAGTTTAAACTAAAATAATCGTGTTGAGCAAAACCAAAAGTGCGAGCAGCTTCAAACCGACTCGCACATCTCCGACAGTCTGCGAAGGGACCGTAATTAAATCTCGCGATAGTACGCTCACGCCGGTTGTGAACGCGGGTGTGCGAGAAAAAAAAAAGCTCGCTAGCGCGAACGTGCTGCGTGTGACCAAGCCGGTGTGTCTTTCATTAAAAACACCAGGATTGTCCTTAGTTACCTCAAGGAAGTTCGGACACATTTCAGCTTTTCTTAAACGGGATCATACAGGGTATCTAATAACGGACGATAGATCCGAACTGAAGAGGAAAATCGACAAAAATGTCCGAAAGCGCAAACTGCGTGGAGCAGCGGGAAGAGCAGGCTGAAGTTGAAGACGCCGGAGGAGCAGAGGTAAGATGGTTCAAAATGGACATTGTCTCCCCTTCGGCGCCGTCTCCGTGTCTCACAAACCCCACACACGAGTGTTTAACTCTGAAAAGGCCCGTCTTCTATTCAAGTATTTGTCAAAATCGGCTGTGCTAAACTTTCACGCTGTCGACGTTAATGAGGGCTCTTTGAGCTAGTTAGCTAGCCGCGGCGGCGCTGCCATTACCTCGCGACGACGGCAGCCCGGTCCTTTCCACCGACGTAACAGCGCCGAGCGGCAGCAGCGAGGCCAGTCGGTTTCATAAGCGCCCACTCCACTAGCCTAGCCTCCGTAGCAGCGCTTTAAAAGTCTCCGCTTGGGTTTTCTTTACTCCCCAGCCCTGATTCATTCGGCAGGATGCTTGTATTTGTAACCCGGGGCTTATGAAACACTGCGGAAACTAGTGAGGAGAAGCTACACTCTCAGCTGTCCCGTCCGCGTCTTTGTTTTCAGAGGGGACAGCCTAGCAATGACTGTTGTGACCCGGGAAGGATGCTGCTGCCTGGTCTGCCTGAATCTTGGCTTCTGCTTCACTGTGCTTCAAGTTTTTACTGAAACAATAACGGATAAGTAAGATCAGATGAGGTGAAACTAACTTTGTGACAGAAACCCGACGTTCCGCACATGGTGCTGTGCGTGCTTTGTGTGGAGCACCTGCTCTTCATAAAATAACAAAGCTCCCTAAGACAGTATAAAAGCAAACAGTTCATAATTACTTATATGAAAGTAATAACAAGAATACATTATTTTGGGATTGAAGTTTAGTCGCGGCAACATTGGTGCGGTGGTTAGCACTGTTGCATCAAAGCAAGCGGGTCCGGGTTCGAATCCATCAGCCACCCAGCTTGGGCTCACCTGTGTGAAGTTGTTAACTTGCAAGTGGGTTAGGTAATTGGCGTTCTAAACTGACCATAGGTGTGAATGATTGTTTGTCTCTGGGATAGGCTGGTGATCTGTCCAGGGTGTACCCCACCTTTTGCCAAAGTGACAGCTGGGATAGGCTCCGGTGACCCTGAACGGGATAAACGGAAGATAATGGATGGATGGAATTGTGGCATGTAGCCAGTCTCTACAACATTAGGGAGTTTTACAATCATGGTGTAGTGGTTTGCGCATTCACCTTTGAAGTGAAAGGTCCCTGGTTCGATTCCAGGTGGGGGCACAAGCCCCTCTCACTATGGAGGGTTACGTCAGGAAGGGCATCCAGTGTAAAACCGCTGCCAAATTACCAATGCGGATTAATCTGCTGTGGCGACCCCTTGGTAGAGAATACAAGGGAGCAGCCGAATCGTACATGCATACAATCATGCCATCTTCCAAGAAATGATCTGGTCCTCTTCATCAGTTTATTTAGTCCAGTGGTTCCCAGATGGTGTTGCCTTAAGGAAAGTGCAGGTGTACTTTTGGATTTTGCGCAGTTACCTGTATTGCAAGTTGGCAAAATACAGTATGTGTGTACACAGTATAAATATTATATATAGAAAATCTACATGTATACAAAACCTGTAAGAAGATATATAAATTACACAGCAGTAGGAATTTAAGATACAAAGAAGTACAAAATGTATACGTGTGTGTGTGTGTGTATATAATATACACAGACAAACAATCAAATTACAGTCTGGTAGAGGTCAGTGGAGACAAGATGTGCAACGTAGTTGGCTCAAGTAAAGAGAGTTAACTGAACCAGAAACTAGACAGCAGAGTGTTTTCTGTTGGACAGAGGTGTGGTGTGGTGTGGTGTGGTATGGAGTTACTGCCAAGAGCAGCAAATATCCTCTTAATTGGTCCTTGTGACAACGCAGCTGCATCAGTCTGTAAGAGAAAGTGCTCTGCTATCTGGTCAGTGTGTGGTGGAGAGGGGAGTCAGGGTTATCCGTGATGGATAACAGTTTGTCCAATGTCCTCTCAACCACAGGTTCAAAAGACTCCTTTTTGCTTCCAGTGACACAGCCTGCCTTCTGAATGAGTTTGTTTAGCCTGTTTGTGTCGCTGGCTTTGATACTACTTGCCACAACAGACTGATAAAAGATTTCAAACATCTTATGGCACACTTTGAAGGATCTCAGCTTAGATTAGAATTTACTAAACTGGCACACATCAAAAGGTCTAACTGATGGCAAGGAGGTAAAACAGGTTGCTTTCTTGTGTGGAGTAAACTACAACTAAATAAATTGTAGGTGTCAGGCTACGTTGAGATGCAGTAAATATGCTGTCATAAGTGAGTTCATGAGAGATATGTGTGTGTGTGTTTGAGATCCACTGATCTTGCCTGTTGCTGTAAACATCAGCCAGATGCCCACGGAGCATGACTGTTTTGTTTTCACTATAAACTTGCTCAGGAGAAGTCGGATTCCTCCGATGCTGGGAAAGAGTCCTCTTCAGATGCAGGTGCTGATGGACAAGATGCCTCCTCCTCCTCCTCATCCTCCTCCTCCTCCAAAACTAAAGATTCTACTCCAGGTTATGAGGAGAAAGTGGTTAGTACATTTTTTTTTTGTCCTTCTTTTCTTTTTTCCCCCTCCTTTTCTTCCCCATAACATGGCTCACTGCTGTACTCTTGGATCAGAACATTAACAGGACTTTGTTTCTGTGTGACCCAGCAAACAGACCGAACCAACAGATTTGAATACTTGCTGAAGCAAACAGAGTTGTTTGCTCATTTCATTCAACCAGCTGCACAGAAGACCCCCACCTCACCGCTCAAGATGAAACCTGGACGTCCTCGTATTAAAAAAGATGAGAAACAGAACTTGCTATCTGCTGGAGAGTGAGTACCTGTTCCCACATCACAGGTTTATTTTGTTCCATTTATAAAGTTTACTTCCATTATGATTTTAACTTATTGTCTTTTTTGCTTTTTGACAGCAACCGCCATCGTCGCACGGAGCAAGAAGAGGATGAAGAGCTTCTGAATGAGAGCACAAAGACTACAAATGTGTGCACTCGCTTTGATGAATCTCCCTCCTGTAAGTAACGGCCTGTTTTTGATACAGTGTGGGTATTACTTGGTTTGTTTTGACATATGCCAATGTCCATGGTTTTGTTTTATTGTTGCTTCCAGTCTGTATATTCCCAAAGTAATGAATTTGTTACTTTTATAATAAGTCTCTTTCCAAACATAACACAAAGGGATGGCAGAGTCAGATACTGTTTACTTCTCTTCCAGTCACTAACACCTGTGCAAAGTGAACATGGTGGCCGTGGTTAAATGGTCCAAAAAAATTGCCTCCCATCTCCTTTTCCTAGTCTGTTCCCCTTGATCTTGATGGAAAGGGTCATGAGGTCAAGGAAAGATGTGAAGGACGAGTTTGGAAAGGAGCTGAAAGAATCTGACTGCAATAATGCGACAGTGGATGTTTTTGATATGGTTCTGCTGTGGTGAAGCAATGTCCTGAAGATGGATGACAAGGATGTTTTGCTCTATAGGTGGTTCCTACCATGTTGTTTTCTGCAGATCATTTAAAAGAGCTCCACTGGTGAAAAATATCGCTTCATTACTAAGGTTGTAAGTTTAAATAAATAGCAATAAAAAGCCTATTAAGTGAAATGAAATTTTAGTCACAATGAGATGAGTTGGTCCTCCTGTCCACTCATATTCTCTCCTATTGGAGAAATGATCCACTGTAACTCCTGGCTTTTATTTTGACTTTCTGTGTCTGAAGTCAAACCTTATTAAAGTCCCTGTGATAATTTTGATAAGTCTCATAATCTTTTTATAGAGTTTTAATGTTTATTTTCTTATTTCTGTAATTCTCCCATTAAATCATGCAGTAATGTATTACAGCAGCCGTCATGTTCACAGTTTACCTGTGGATTTAACAGCCTGTTGTTAAAGGTTCAGAACTTATCGGCAAGTTATGGTATGAAATGGGAAAACAAATAATTAATAGTCATTTGCATGATGTCATTTATGTTTTGAAAAACTGTCTTATGAATTGTGGGGTGGAATTATCTCCTTTTCTTTCATAAAGGAGGACCCAGTGTATCCTTTGCTAAAGGAGACAATAACAAAGGCACTGAACCATCTTTCCTTAGTATTTACAGAGCTCAAACAGCTCTTATTAAGGCTGCTACTGGGTCACTCCACTCAGCTACAAACCTTCCTAAGAAAAATGGCCTCAGCAACTGTAGCCACTGATAATTATATTACTGCCTGCCTAACTGGAAGTAGTATTACTCCCCCTAGTGGTGGGAGGTTTCTCAAGAAAAAGTTTCTCACAGAATGTTATGGTTTCTCTTCTCTAATATAGATGTCAAAACAGGAAAAATGAGGGACTATCAGATCCGTGGTCTGAATTGGCTCATTTCTCTGTACGAGAATGGAATCAACGGCATCCTCGCTGATGAAATGGTCAGTACTTTCTCGCTGTAAAAACCCTTGAATCTATATTTGCAAATTTTGGGGGGGGGGGCACTTTTATTATGTGATATTGTGTGTTTTTGCATACTGCTCTTGCTCACAACATCCTCACTTTTCTAACTGTTAGGGGTTGGGCAAGACTCTCCAAACTATTGCACTGCTGGGTTATATGAAGCACTACAGAAACATCCCTGGTCCCCACATGGTACTGGTTCCAAAGTCCACCCTCTACAACTGGATGAATGAGTTCAAGCGATGGGTGCCCTCTCTTCGTGCAGTCTGCCTGATTGGAGACAGAGATGAGCGGGTAAGCTCTGTCAAAGTTTAGCCACATGTAAATGGAAGTATTTTTGAAGGTTAATTGGGATTTCACCTTCCTGTTTCCCAGTTTGGTAGATTTAATATTATTTATTGTATGCTACTTATAGTTTTAAAATACGTTGAATTATTCGGTCTGAAAAGGAGGCCTTAATTGCTGTTAAATTTATGTAATGGGATGTAGGAGTTTATGGATTGCTTTGTTCTGTCCGAATAGGTAGCATCTATTTTCGAGAATGAATATTCATTTTTCTTTTTTTTTCTTTTTTTGCTTGTGATTATTATTTATTATTTGCATTGCTGTATAGGATAGCTTGAAGCCCTCGTTATTTTGGGGCCAGGATGCTCAGAATAGATGCACTATGTGTTGGCTAATAATGAGATGAGAAGGTGGAAAATTCACAGAAAATAGGCTGCTCAACCAGGCCTGAAAGCGATAGCAGGCACTTTATATAGGCCACTGAGTGGTTTGTGCAGAAAGCGTTTAAAGCTTTTTGTGATGAGACATTTGGATTTGCTTTATACATCTCAGATGGGCTTATTGCAGGCAATAACAAGGAACTCTGTTTTGACTCAGTCCTCAACCAAAAGACAAAAACAAAAGGAGGAGTGAAGACTTTATTCTTCAATTTTAACTCTTAATCTGATTTTAAAGTTTATTCTGAATACATAATAATTTTGCCTCAAACTGTAGGAGCTCAGTGGTGGGAAAGGAGTCTGATCAACGATGCAGCATCTTAGCAGTAGAATCAGCACATATGGAATATGCATACCTGATCTTTTGAATGGGGTTATTTATTTATTCATCGCTCATTATGTGGGTTTCATGATGAGCGTAAACCAAAAAAAAAAGTGGACCTGCATGACTTCCTTGCATTAAAGACAATTTCCAGCATTTGTTTGGTTAGTGAGTTTAAAACCTTAAAGTGCTGAAGTGTTTTTACTGATTGTACTGAAGGTGTGGGGAATTGTTTGTTTATGAAATTCAGCTTTGTAATGCTGGTTGCAGCAATGAAAATTAAAACATTTGTTTTTGGCTTAAATTTCAGACTGCCCTGATCCGAGATGTGCTGCTGCCTGGAGAGTGGGATGTGTGTGTCACATCCTACGAGATGCTCATCATTGAAAAGGCAGTGTTCAAAAAGTTCAACTGGAGATACCTTGTCATTGATGAAGCTCACAGGATCAAGAATGAGAAGTCAAAGGTCAGACTACTGCTGAAAAAAATTACGTGAATATTTACGTGTTGGGGCCACCTGGAGCTTAACATTGAACATTGCGAAATAGTCAGAGAAAACTAAGGTTACCTTTGTTTTTCCATAGTTGTCAGAAATTGTGCGTGAATTTAAGACCACCAATCGTTTGCTGTTGACTGGAACACCCCTGCAAAACAACCTCCATGAGCTGTGGGCACTGTTGAACTTTCTGCTGCCTGACGTCTTCAACTCATCAGAGGTAGGACTTCTTATAGAAAGCCACAAAATCTATAGCGAGTATCTGTATTGTGTATAATAAGTCCTATATTTAGTTACAGTAGACTTCAGGAAAGTGTTTTGTATTAAAGTGTGACTCTAATTTCTTTTTCCTCTGTAAGGACTTTGATTCCTGGTTCGACACAAACAATTGCTTGGGTGATCAAAAGTTGGTTGAACGTCTTCACACTGTATGTATTTATTTATGTTGTTAATACCAATATCAGACACACTCTTTTAAGTTGTAAGGTGTGTTATCATTCACTTGGATTAAAGAGCTCTTTGTGTGCAGGTGCTGCGTCCTTTCTTGCTTCGTCGTATCAAAGCAGATGTAGAGAAGACTCTGCTCCCCAAAAAAGAGATCAAGATTTATGTTGGCCTGAGTAAGATGCAGCGTGAGTGGTAAGCATCTTCAAATAAGCTTTACTTACTTTAATTTAGACCTGAGCCGCTTCTGCTTTATTCCTGGACGCTGAACTTAAGTTGAATGTCACGACCCATCAGGTACACAAAAATTCTGATGAAAGACATTGACATTCTGAACTCGGCGGGTAAAATGGACAAGATGCGTCTGCTGAACGTTCTCATGCAGCTGAGAAAATGCTGCAACCATCCGTACTTGTTTGACGGGGCTGAGCCTGGCCCACCTTACACAACTGACATCCACCTAGCAGTGAACAGCGGCAAGATGGTGGTGCTGGACAAGCTACTGCCTAAGCTGAAGGAGCAGGGTATGTGGAGTCTTTAGGATGTTCACTTCAAAATATTTGATAATGAAGTATAAAACTTTTATCCCTCCTCTAGTTCAGATAGAACAGAAAGAGAAATGCCCACAGAGTATTTGTGGCATACCCATAATTGACACACACTGTAAGTAAGCTTAAGTACTGTGAAATAGAGTTAAGACTGTTTCCATGACAGTAGTTTGCAAAGGTCTTGAGCCACCCTTCATTTCTTTATATTTTGCTTTTAAGGAGCCAAACTTTCTTTAAATTTTTGGTGGTCTTTTGCAGTAATTCTCCAGGTTTTCTGAAGGTCTTTCAAAGTTGACATTGTCTGCTTTTTCACTCATTTTCAGTCCAGTCCTCATACCTGACAATTTTCAGTGGAATGTTTTTGTTTTTTTTTTTTTTTTTTATTGTTAAACTACTTAACACTGACCTATGAATCATTCAAACATAAAAGGCACCTAACACAAGGGATGAACCAGTGTTGTGTCTACACAAAATGGCCAACTTAGCAAAGAACCAATTTTAAATGATGTCTTTAGGTGATGTCTTTAGGTACTTCGCTACTTTGCAGCCTGTTGCAAAAACACATACTTTGTTCCCACTGCCAAAGAGACTGACAGGCATAAAATCGTATTTTGGAACTACTAAAGTGATTTTTGAAGAGCTAGTGACCGAAAACTTAGCATATCTTAGCACGTTGTAGAGTGTGTTAATACTTGAAACATATTCATATTCTTGTTTTGTAGGATCACGTGTGCTCATCTTCAGTCAGATGACCAGGATGCTGGACATCTTGGAGGATTACTGTATGTGGCGGAACTACGGTTACTGTCGCCTGGATGGCCAAACACCACATGAGGAGAGACAGGTGAGATACTTATTTCTCAGCTTGCACAAACAGAAATAATTTCTGATAGGGTAGCATAGAGGCCGAGATTAACTGGTACAAAGGAACTTCATGTTAATGTCTCTTTGTGTATTTACAGATTTCCATCAATGCATACAACGAGCCCAACAGCACTAAGTTCATCTTCATGTTGAGCACCAGAGCTGGTGGACTGGGTATTAACCTGGCCACAGCTGATGTAGTCATTCTCTACGACTCAGACTGGAACCCTCAAGTCGATCTTCAGGCTATGGTTAGTGCTCTGATATGATGAAAGTTGTTGCAGTAGATTAACTTGGAGTGCTGGTTTTTTGAGCCAGATTACCTGAGACATTACATTTTTTTTTCCTGCTGCTCAGGACCGAGCTCACAGGATTGGTCAGCAGAAGCAGGTACGTGTTTTCCGTTTCATCACTGAAAACACAGTAGAGGAGAGGATTGTGGAGAGGGCTGAGATGAAACTGCGCCTGGACTCCATTGTCATCCAGCAGGGTAATTCATCTCGACTCAGACTGTTTAGACATGTTTTAGCGACCTCCTGTGTGTTGTGAAGAGATAACACAATTCACTTTGTGATCATGAATGGCATTTGGGGAATAAACTAAAATAACTGATTTTGAGACCACCAACTTGTCTTTTTTGTTTAATAGGAAGACTTGTAGATCCAAGTGCAAATAAACTGGGTAAGGATGAGATGCTCTCCATCATCCGCCACGGTGCTACACACGTGTTTGCTTCCAAAGAGAGTGAGATCACAGATGATGATATTGATGCCATCTTGGAGCGAGGTGAAAGGAAGGTGGGTCTGGATGCATTTGAGGAAAAGCATAAACTCTTCTGTATGAAAGCTTTCATATATGAATTTTAAAACTCACATACTGATGTGGTTGCGTGACAGACTATGGAGATGAAGGAAAGGCTGTCATCGCTGGGTGAGAGCACTTTGAGAAACTTTACCATGGACACAGAGAACACCAGTGTATATACATTTGAGGGAGAGGACTACAGAGAGAAGAAAAAGGTAAAGAGGCTAGTCGGCATCAGTATTTAATCTGGATGTGCCTTTTCTCCAAGAGCTTTAAATCCTTACCTTGTGATTCTCATTTTCCATTCAGGTCATCACCAACTGGATTGAGCCACCCAAGAGAGAAAGGAAAGCTAATTATGCTGTGGATGCATATTTCAGAGAAGCTCTGCGAGTCAGTGAGCCCAAAGCACCAAAGGTAGGATGCCATCACTGTACAAACACTAAAAGGATTTAAGCCATTAATGCAGGAGGAGGTTTTAATACTTTTTTTTGTCCCAGGCTCCTCGTCCACCCAAGCAGCCAAATGTTCAGGACTTCCAGTTCTTCCCTCCACGTCTTTTTGAGCTTCTAGAAAAGGAAATTCTCTTCTACAGAAAGACCATTGGATATAAGGTACACAGACCAACTGTCAGTTGACAAAGATTCCCATATGTCCATTTTTTGTCTTAGAGATGGCTTTAAATGTATCTATGGCTGTCTTTCTTAAGGTCCCCCGCAATCCAGACATACCCAACTCGGCTCAGGTACAGAAGGAGGAGCAGGCTAAGATCGATGAAGCCGAGGCCCTCACAGAGGAGGAACTGGAGGAGAAAGAAAACCTTCTGCAACAGGTACACATTATTCTTCCTACTTACTCACAACCAGTTTACGGCTAGTGTGCAAGCATTTTTCTATACTGGGTATTAACTGGTCAACTGTACACATATTGCAGGGGTTTACTATTTGGAACAAGCGTGATTTCAACCAGTTCATCAAAGCGAATGAGAAGTGGGGCAGAGATGATATTGAGAACATTGCCAGAGAGGTAGAGGGAAAAACTCCAGAGGAAGTCATGGAATACTCTGGTAATGGATGCTTTTTTAAAAAAAAAATCTCTCTATAGGAAAGCAAACCCAGATGTTTAACTTGACTTATTTTGTGACATCATGTTTGTGTGCATTCCTCCAGCTGTATTCTGGGAGCGTTGCAATGAGTTGCAGGATATTGAAAAGATCATGGCCCAGATAGAAAGAGGGGAAGCCAGGATTCAGAGAAGGATCAGCATCAAGAAAGCACTGGACTCAAAGGTAGTAGACTGTCAACTGTCAGATGTTGTATTCTAGTATTCTCACTCAGCATTGTATTTATCAGCTTCTCCCCAACTGTTCTTCAATTTATTTCTCAAATCCTCATTTAGATTGGTCGCTACAAGGCTCCTTTCCATCAGCTCCGTATCTCCTACGGCACTAACAAAGGCAAGAACTACACTGAGGAGGAGGACCGTTTCCTTATCTGTATGCTTCACAAACTGGGCTTTGACAAGGAGAGCGTGTATGATGAGCTCCGCCAGTGCATCCGCAACTCTCCTCAGTTCCGCTTTGACTGGTTCCTTAAATCAAGGACTGCCATGGTAAATTTAGAATGCTTTGCATGATTTTTTTTTAAATATGTTATGATTTTTAAAGTTTGTCTGCATAATTGAAAGATTTCATTTGTCATGTAGGAGCTCCAGAGGCGATGCAACACCCTGATCACACTGATAGAGAGAGAGAACATGGAGCTGGAGGAGAGGGAGAAGGCAGAGAAAAAGAAACGAGGCCCAAAGACTGGCTCAGTAAGACACAAATCCATCTTGTATTAAGTAGTGCAAACAGCTTGGTCTAATTAGCTTGTAGAAGTTGATGTTGTGGACTTTTATTCTTTTAGCTCCTCTGACCAAAGGCAGTGAGCTAATGACATGGCAAGGTGTCCGTCAGTCCATCTATACATGTACAGTTCACAAAAATCGCTACTCCTCGTAGAGCATTGGTCAGATTTTATTGAAACTCACACACAATGATCAATCTAATGGGTCGTCACCCAGCTCATGCTCAAGGTCATAGTTGTTTTATGGGCACTTTTTCATATTCACAAGACTCGCTACTCCTAAGAGTATTGGTCTGGATTGTAATGTTCATTAAATGAGTGTTCTTGTACCTCTGCCATCTATACATAAATGCCCTCATTTGGTTTATATATGGCAAAATGATGTCTTGCGCTGGGTTAAGGCCGGTCAAATGTTAGGGCTGTGGTGTAACCTTGGCTCTTGGCAGGCGATTTTAAGGCAATAACCTGGTTTGCCAGCGTGATCAGTGTAACTTGCCATTTTTACGAGTGGAAAACTTGAAACTCAGTTTGGCAACATTCCACCGTCGCTATTCCTGTAGTGCTGGCAGACCTCTGATTGTTCTCCTCTATTGGATGATAGACCTACTGCTAATAGTGCTCCGATAGCTCGAAATATCGCTTTGCCACACATGTTACATACCACTTTTATCCTGTTAGATGGCGATGACCATGATCTTATTGGTTATGATCATGGAGGGAGGGGTCCTACTGGTTAACGACTATATTAGGAAAGTGATTTAAGCCTTCCTATCACCATTATGCTGACATCACTAATACGCTCAATGCTTTGACATGCTGATGCATTCACACATTGTCATTCTTTTTATAGCCATGGTTACTGCTGACCATGTAGTCATAATACTTCTGAGCTCGAACACTTTCATTTGGCAGTGAACCAGAATATTTTGTCATTGATGTGACTGTTTGTGAGCCTGCTTGACTTCTCAGGGGATTTTAATTCTTAAGTTTGTGCAGTACAGCCAACCAATGACAAGAAAACTTATCACATTGACATCCTCTTCTTTTCTAGGCACAGAAACGAAAGTCAGAGGGAACCCCGGACGGTAGAGGGCGACGGAAAAAGCTCAAGTTGTAAAGCTGTTCACCACCTGCAGTTACAGAATTAAAAACGGAAGCCAGCTATCATTAGTCCTAGTGTCTGTGTTTGTTTTGCGGGCTGTGAAAATGTACTGTGTAAAATCCCTGACGGACTGATCTGGTTGTGTTAGGTTTTAGGAAGTGTTTCTTTACAAGCCTGCCTTGTTGTCACCTACCTAAACACTGCAGCTGTGCTGGTTTAGTTTTTTGTTTGCTAGTCCTTATTTTGTACTAGTACTTAACTGAAATAAGTGTATTTATGCCTGTTGGTTGTACCACATTCCATTGCTTGAAACAAAAAAATATGTACCCTTTTTTTATTTTTAAGAAAACATCTGTTCTTGTATCTTCCTATGTGAAGTAGAAAATGTCTTTTTGAGCGTCACAAATAAACCTCCCCTTTTTTAAAGTGTGCGTGTTGGTAAATGAGACACAGATTCAATAAAATAAATTTTGATTTGGCAGTTTAAGTTTACATACATCCAGTATTTTGAAAATTGTCACAAAAATAATAAGCCATAAAAGTCTGCTAGTAGTTTGCACGTTAATGTATACTGTCACATGTAGAAGAAAATATGTAGTTTTTATACTGCACTTGTTTTCAGGCCTTGATCAACAAACCAGAAAAACTTTTTTTCAAGTTTCACCAGGGTGTAGTAATACCTTTTTCCCTTAGTCCTACATTGATATGTACACAGATAGTTTTGCATCTGATTTCAGCCACATTTATCTGAAAAGTGTAAAAAAAATTCTGCATTCTTAAAAGACTAGAATAACATTTACAATCCCTTTCAATGACACCATAGTGGTACTGTTCTCAGTAGTGGACAGGTATACTGCAGGCCCTTTAAAGAAGGAAAAAATCACATTATCATTCATTGTGGTCAGTTTCTAGCATTCAGTCCATTTTGCTCTACTCTCCACAAAAATATTGAACATGGCGAAATACAGTGATTATAAAAGACTTAAAAGGATGAACATAGAAAATTATTTGCTTTTTATGAAATTCAAACATGGTTGCCATTTACTCATGAATTACAACATTACATGCACTTGCAAACACTGCATAAAGAGCAATATTGTACAACTTAGCACCTAATGAAACTGGTTTACATTTAAGTGGCTTCTAGATAGATCCGTGATTCTGCATAGGTTGTAATAAAGGCACAAACTTACAGTAAATTAAAGACTAACCATAAGAGATCAGTAAGCTTCCCTGTGCTTTCCCTGTGTGTAGGCTCCAAGTACTGACAGCCTTTGCTGCCCACAGGTTGCACTGGGCTCTATTCAGTGCTACACAAGTTTGGCATTGAAGGCACAGTGGTGAAGGAGACTATCATAGTCTTTTTAATAGGGGACAAATTTTTTTGTATTGGAGCTGGGTCCACATTTAGACCTCTGAGCTGTCTGAACCGCCCCACATGCCCGCTGGGCCATGACTGTAGCCACTGTAGGCTGAAGAAGAGGAGGTGGTGTAAGGAGGGAACTGGCTCTTCTTTTCCCGCTTCTTCCTGAGCAGCAGAATGACAACGGTGGCGATGAGGCAGATGAGGAGGATCATACCTGCGATGCCCACCAGCAAAGGTATGGTGGAAGTGTCAGCTGGCTCTCTGCCTGAACTCTCCAACCGGGGACGCTCTAGGAAGTTGTCACGGTTAGGGAGCCAAGGCTGGCGTTGGCTGACCACCATGCGGTCTCTTCTGTCCAGAGCAATGTGCTGGATGTTGGTGCCCCGATTGTTTTCGATACCAATTTCTTGGGCCAGGGCAGGACCGGAGAAAGTGGGGGCAGCTCGGCGGCGGCGAGTGGCCACTTCGGAGGTGTGAGGCTGCTCAACAGAGGAGACACTGTGATGGAGGTACTCCACACTGCGCTTGCCAATGTTGCGGTGGGCATTTTCTCTGGAGCGAACGGTGTAGATAGTGTGGATGAACCATTCTCGTCCAGCAGCCACCTGAAAAAGAAATGGGATTTGGTTAATCTGCTTTATGTCAAGATTTCACTTTGGTTTTGTATTGAACAACTTTTGTATTGATTACCCTACTTTTTTATTTCCCTCATTTAATTTTCAAGTTTTCTAGTAATTTTTAAAATGTGCAATTTTACATTTATTCATGCATTTCTGCTTTATTATGAGAGGACTGTCACTCAAATTGTACAATGGGGTCAGCATTGTGTCTATTGGTTGATCAGGAAAAGGCTTTCTCTGCTATTACTCACTAATTCATATACAATATTCATTTTTTTTATTGTTGGTTTTTGGCAGTTTTGGGTCACCATAAATGAACACACTGTATCTGAGAATGATGCAGACCTGGAAAAGTGGGGAGGAAGACAGCTTGAAGCCATCTGAACCTGGCTGTCTGACCAGAGGCAGCGCTCCAGGTGTGTCCTGAGCCAGAGTGGCCTTAAAAGAAATGTCGCCAAATGCAGTGGCTTGAGTTTCCGGCTGAGCTTTGTCCTGCAGAACAACACACACAAAAATCAGATATAACTTTTACTTTTTCCCCACACAGTATCTATTATCCCTCAGGATTTATTGCATCATACCAGGATCTTGAATCTGTATAGCAGAGAGGGAGCATCAGCCAGGCAGCCATACTCCTTGTTAGTGGGGTTGTATTTGGGAACATAGCCATCTGCTCCGGTGCAGAGGAAGACTTTCTCAATGCTGCAGGAGAAGGAGTCTCCCAGGTTCTGGACTGGGTCCACCATCACACGGCCATAAATCATAGAACCTTAAGTGAAGGACAAATGAAATGTGAAATTTCCTGAGGGTCGATGGTTCACTATTGTGATGTTGCCGTACCACCACTAGATGACAGTGGTGCAGTACCTTCTGAAAAAGCAGCATCAGTTCCTTCTCCAAATCCCATGGAGCCATCAGACAACCACAACTCTTTCTTGGACAGCAGGAACATTTGGGTGTTGAGGCTGAACTCAGCTGCCACTGGGTCACTCACCTGGAGAGCAAGGACAGATGACTGATATTGCTTCCTGGTGTAAATATGATACCCTCACCTTTATTTTACAGTACACTTCAGATATATGAGATTATCTTTTTGTAGTGTAATCTTTATGAGTGATATTTAAATCACATTTTTAATATCGACTCTGACCTGCTGGAAGCGAATGTCCATGTCAAAAGTAAGCGGCTCCCTTGGGTGGCAGACGGGAGGGATGCTGAACTCCCCATTGGGCGACGCAATGCATGGGATCAACTTCACTGTGTAGGTCCCAGAGTAATCTCGCACCTAGAGATCAGCCAAATGCATAGGAACAATGTTGAGACTGTGTGGTTTGTTTCTGCTTTACTAGACAAAAGGTGTTTTCACAGTAAAATAACTCACAGCAAAATCAGATACAAAACTCCATTGCTGCATGGGCTGGTTGTATGTAGGTTCAGTCCTGACCAAGGCCATAGTGAATGTCAGCCCAGAGTGGTCAGCACACATCACCATGGATGACATGCTGGTTCCTGAAAGCATACATGTATACAGTCATAAATCTTTGCAACTGCAATTTGTCCAACCTAAACTAGCAACAGCGTCTACCTTCTTATTTATAGAGTGACCTTTCACATTGCCTGTCCGACTTGCAGCCTAAAAGTAAACACTGCCGGGTCATTTTGACATTTGCTGAAATGACCTCTGGGGCTTTCACACAGGAAGAGCCCTGAGATGGAACGCCAGAAATAGATAAAGACAGGATATGGACCACAGGGTAATCCAATAGGAGGTGGCTTGTATAAAATGACCACACAGGACCGGTTTAGGGTGTGTTCACTGTGTGTGCATGTGGATGCCACTATGATACCTGGATGAGACATGACAAACTGCCCCCTGAAGCGTGCCTCGGTCTTGAAGTTGACCACAAGACGGCCCTCCTCGTTTATACGCATGCTGGTGGGGTACATGGCTCCTATGAGTACAGAGGAGAAAATTTTACACAAATGTAAAGATAAATGTTCCTCAGGATGGACTAACAACATTGTTTATGAACGTACCTTGTAGTTCAGCTTCAGGTGGGCTGCCAATGCCATCTTGCCACAGAATAGCTGTATCATACACAAAGGTGAGTTTGAGCTCTGACTGCAGGTCAAAGTGCTGCCAGCCTCCTACAGCCACTGGAGAATGGAAGACGTACGACACAAAGAGAGGAACACGCAGGGTGACGTAGGACTGGACCAGGTTCAACACCTAAACAGCCACAGAAAGAGACAGTGTCAAGAATAATGTTCAGCAACATTCAACTACTTCTTTGCTAAACATTTTGGGGGGAATGCCTTTTCCTGGTGAACTAACTGGTAGCAGTTTTTCTGTTTTTCTTTCTTCTTTTTGATATACAGGCAGGTTGAGCAATTCTCAGCAAACTGAACATGGGGCAAAGCCTGTGTTTGTGTGGGGCAGTGTTGAATGAATTAGCAATGCTGTGGGGTAGTCTTAAATTTTCACATCTAACTTAAAAATAAAAATACAAGAAATAAGGATAAAAGGAAATAGTTTTTATTCGTCCCTGTATTATTTTTTTAATTTCACTGCTATTTCAACTGCTGCTCTGTCTGGTAACCATATATGGGTTTCATTAGGAATGTAGCCATAGATTACCTTTTTTAAGACATATAGTACTGTGCAAAATTCTTGAACCGCCCCTCTTTTTTTTAATTTTTTGCAAAAAAAAAAGGGATGCAATGATTTATTGAAATGTGCAAACATAAATGGAAATACAGTACATGAGGAAAAACCAGGTTTGTATAATTCTAATGAGTTTGAAAGTCAGTATTTGGTTTGACCACCTTTATTCTTCAACACAGCCTGAACTCTCATAGGCAAGCATTCTTGTCAATTCTTTAAGTAGTCTTCAGGAATAGTTCTCCAGGTTTCTTGAAGGGCATTCCAAAGCTCTTCTTTGGATGCTGGCTGCCTTTTGTTCTGGTCTCTGTCAAGATGATACCACACTACATCAATAATATTGAGATCCAGGCTCTGGGGAGGCCAATCTGTGACCCACAGTGCTCCATTGTATGTTTTTTTCTATCCAGGTAGGCTGTTACTGCATTGGCAGTGTGTTTGTCATCACTGTCATGCTGAAAAATGAAGTTGTAGCCAAACAGATGCTTTCCAGATGGCATTGCCCGGTGGATCAAAATCTGACAGTACTTTTCTATATTCATAATTCTATCAGTTTTGACAAGATCCTTAATCCCACTAGCTGAAATGCAGCCCCAGATCTTAACAGTGCCTCCATCATGTTTTACAGATGGATGTGGACACTAACTGTTGTACTTCTCTCCTGACCTCCTCTGTAAATATTGATGACAATTTGAGCCACTCTGTAAGACAACCTGCCACTGATTTTTAATCCAGTTCTTGTGTAATTTGGCATACCTCAGCCCCTGTTTCTCTTCCTTAAGAATGGCTTCTTGACAACCACACTTCTACTGAAGCTTCAGTGAATGGCTTAACTGAAGGGCCAGATGCATCTCTCAGGTCAGGGCTTTCGTATGTCAGGTCTTTGCTGTATTTTTTTCCCCCCTTTTTCTTAATGACAAGACTTTCAGGAACTATTCATCTCTAACAAAAACAAATAAAACAAAACAAAATCCTCTGAAAATGTCTCAAAATTTGGGACAGGAGGACAAGCCTGAGCAGTTCTACATAAAGAGAGACAATTGACAACTATGTACAGGATTGTTTACTTCTCAGTAACATGTAGTACTTGGGACTGTACACCAATTTATTACTATGAAGTGGTTGAAAAAAGTAAAGCTTGCAGACTTGGAATTTACCAAGTTTGGTTATCTCAATAAATTAGCTCAGTTATTTAAGGGCTCATTCATTTTTTATTTAAATATGGACGTGAGAGTTATTATAGTTTTGTATTTTCTAATTAGTTTGTATTTTTAGTTCATTTTGAAATTTAAAAAAAAAATTAGTTTAGTTTGAGTTAGTTTCCAGAGTGGGTTTGCCCTTTTTAGTTTAGTTTCTATTGTTTGAAAATGCTTACTTTTAGTTTAGTTTTTATTAGTTTCAGTGTTAATTTTAGTTTTCTTAATTATTATAATATGGATGGTATTTGTCAGGGGGAGATTTAAGTTGTTCTGATCAGAAATTACAATACAAACACATCACTTTGTGAAGGCAGATGTGTCACAATTATGTAGACACCCTGAGTCTCAAACAGATGCACTAAAGCCTCATCAGACAGGCTGTCTGATGAGGCTTTGGTCTGACAAAGACTAGAACTAAGGACATTTAATGTATATTTTTATTTTATTTTAGTTAGTTTCCTAAGCCCATAATGTTGCTTTAGTTAGTTTGATTATTCCCAAAAGTCTCTTTATCTTTATTCCAGTTAACTAAAATTATTTTTCTTATGTAGTTTTAGTTTTTAGTTTAGTTTTAGTTAACTATAATAACCTTTGCATCCATAAAATATAACTGTCACAATTTTGTGTGACATACTAGATTATAACCTTAGGTTAATTTGTATCTGTAGTCCTGTAGCTCATCACACAGGTAAATCTATTAAATGACAGAGAGCCATGAAGACCATAAAATAGAATTTCCAAGTCAGTGATTGCAGAGTTGTGCAGCTTTTCACAGCTTTTCAAGTTGATTTTGAATGTGCTGAAAGCCTTTTGCTTCATCAGAAAGGCAGTTCTAATGATTTGTAGCTGTTTCAGTCTAATCTGACTGACCAAATGCAATACAGTAAAACATTTCATTTAAAAATTATATTTGTCTTGACTCTTTGTGAGTATTCTTTAGAACGGTTTACAATTAAAAAAAAGGAAAAAGCTGATGGTGCAACACAGTTACTAAGGTTTGGATTCCTCAGTTTTGGAATGTCATTGTCAAGACAGTTCGCAATCGGTCAGTGCTGTGGAATTGCACTTCAGAGTTCACCCGAGTTTCGCTAACTAAAGCTAATAAAAAAAAAAAATGGCTGCAACATTTAACATTCCTAAGTACCAGAATCAACAACTCCATATTTATTAAAGTGATATGAAAAATAAAGACTTCACAGGACTCATTCATGACAAACTAAGTAAGTGCACCCCATGATTTAATAGCTTGTAGAACCACCTTTAGCAGAAATAATCATTTCCTGTTTGGCTTTATCAGTTTCTTACATTGTCGTGGAGGAATTTTGTCCCACTCCTCTTTACAGCAGTTTTCTTTGTGGGAGGTTTATGCACAGCTTTCTTAAGGTCCTGCCACAGCTTTTCAATCAGGTTGAGGCGTGGACTTTGCAACACCTTGATTCTTTTCTTTTTCAGCCTGTTGTAGATTTGTTTGTGTGCTTGGGATCATAGTCCTGTTGCATGACCCAGTTTGGGACAAGTTTTAGCTGTCAGACAGATGGCCTCACATCTGGCTCTAAAACACTTTAGTATACAGGAGAGTTTGTTATTGACTCAGTGACTGTAAGATGCCAAGGTCATGTGGCTGGAAAAGCTGCCATGATTGATAGTTGGTGTGAGGTGTTTTGCTGATAGGCTGAGTTTGACATTCACCAGAAGTATCACTGTGCATTATTGCAAACATCTCTTTGGTCTGTCTGTCCAAAGGACATTGTTCTAGAAGTCTTGTGGTTTGTTCGCATGCAACTTTGCAACCCTACGCTGTGCTTCTTTGTTGTTTTTAGAGAGAAGAGGCTTTCTTCTGGCAACCCAACCAAACAAACCACCTTTGTTCAGTCTTTTTCTAATTGTATTGTCATGAACTGTAGCATTTAACATGCTAACTGAAGCCTGTCAAGTCTGAGATTTAGCTCTTGGTGTTTTGCAATTTCTCTGACCAGTGTACATCGTCGGACCTGGGGGTAAATTTGCTGGGTTGTCCCCTGCTGGCAAGACTGGCAAGTATCTTGAATGTTTTCCAATTTCTAATAATTTTTCTCACTGTAGAATGATGGACTTCAAATCCTTTGGAAAGGGCCTTATAACCCTTCACTGGGAAGCAAAAATTGCTGATGTCTTTCCTCCTCAGCATTGTGTTAACACACACATGAATGCCAGTAATCTGTCAAAACTTCTACTATTATAGGGGTGATCACACTGGCTGATAATCAGTTAATCAGTAGCATTTGATTAGCACCACTTGGCTGCTTTTTAAGAGTAAAGGTGTACTTAGTTTTCACAGGACTGCATACAGTCTCGTGAGAGCTTTCTTTTTCACATGGTTGTATACTACCTCATCAGCCACAAAATTAAGAAGTGAATATCACTGATAATGTTACAATGGAATGTTCTGCTGGGAAACCTTGTCTCTTGGCATTCATGTGAATGTTACTGTGACATGTAGAACCTACCTCAAAATGTTCAGATGTGTGGTGTAACTGAGCTTTTAGAATATTTTACAGTCTGTAGTTACTTCTTTTCCTTCCGCTTTCTTTCTTACCTGTCCATCAGTGCCGATGGATCCTCCACAGTCATTCAGCAGCTCTGACATGTCGTAGTAGCTGGTGAACTCCCAAAGGCAGGCTTCTAAGTTGAGATTCCTGTAGAAGCGCAGAGAGTTGGCTGATCGCATGATGGCGCTGTATTGGTAGGGTGATGTCTCTCCAATTATTTCAGGGTTCTTTGTTGTATCTGTGATGAAACCATAGCCAGTTTGGATCTCATTGAAGTCCAGCAAGTTGGAACAGCGGTGGTTGCCCACACGTGTACCGTCTGGGCTCAGGGTAAGCTCAAAGTTGGACAGAGGTCTTGTGGAGATCACTGGTAACATCCCTGATCAGGGAGAAAAGGTTGTTTTTGTCACACACATGATAAGGGCCTTAGTCAATGTAAGGCCATGTTTTGAAATTTTCAGCAAGATTTTCCTGCTTACCATCCATGTGAGGCATGTTGATAGTCAGTTTGATGAGGTTTGGAAAGTCTGGATCATCTGGGCCCGTGTAGCGAATCTTAGCAGAGAAAGGTTCAGCTCCAACAGTTCCTGGGATACGAGGCTGACACATACCTGCAAAGAGTTAAGATCAGTTAAATCAGATAATTTCATATCCAAAATTTCATCACTAAGTCTCCTCTGGCTTCCGCTTACCCTCTTCTTTGCTGATTACAACAATAGGACTGGAGAGCTCCAGGCCAGCATCTCCATTGGCATTGAAAGCTCTTGCTGCACACTGAACCCTGGAGCCGGCTTGGAAGTAGATTGAATCCAAGGTGATGGACTTGGTGTTGGTGAAGAAAGTGTTAGTATCCACTTCCCTCATGGGGCTGGTCACTCCATCTGATCCAGTGGGAGCGCTGATGAGCCAGCGATACTGAGTGAGAGTGTCGTTGATGTTCTCCGCAGAGCAGATGGAACCAGTTTTATCAAAGTCATGGTACTTAGGGTTGCAGGCCTGGAAAAGAAACCAAGCATATGGTTTTAAAAAAAAATGATTACATTTACATCGTTCAACTAGTACTACCATAGATGATGATTAGAACTGAAAAGTGCCTTCTTTTGTTTTACAGCAGAATGAATGAAGCACCATCTCACTCACCGTCACACATACAACGGGGTATCCATTGGGTGGGTGGGGCTTGTCTTTGGTTTTAGCTGTGTCATCATACATGAGGAGGGAAACCACTTGAGGGATGGCAGGGAAGGTGACATCTGCCACACTGTCCATCTCCTCAATGTAGACAATGGCCTTATTCATCTGGCAAAAAGAGAAAAGGCATGTTTAGATGGTTGTCATCTTTAACAACTGAACAGCACTTTAAATGAAGTGTGTATGAATCAATGTAAATCATTGATTAGCACTGTTAATAAGGTTAGTGAGGCTACCCTAGGCTTTATTTCTATGTAATTATGTACAAAGCACATATGCAGGATGGCAGGGTGTGATCTGTGAAAAAAGAGAGGGAGGCATGTTTTTTTTTCTTCATGAAAATAATTCAGGAACCGCAGTAGTCCTATAAACTCTGAATGCAGAGTAGATTACTTATTACTGCTGTAAATGTAAAATTTATATACTAATTATGAACTTCAATTATAAAAGTTTGTAACTTAAACATATAACCAGTGTTTGCAAAAATATTGTACCTTTGGCCGCTCCCTTGTGTTCTCGCCAAGGGATCGAGACAGCGGATTAATTCATAATTTGCCAGAAGCCAGATGCCCTTCCTGACACAAACCTCCATGGTGAGAGGGGCTTGTGTCCGCACCTGGAATCGAACTAGGGATGTTTCGCTTATAATGTGAATGTGTAAACCACTACACAATATTGTATTTTTTTAAAATTAAATTAATATGAACAGTATTCATTGTTGTTTTCTTCTTGCAGACACAGGAGGACCAATCAAATGTAACATTATAAATGGTAAATGCTATTTTAACATGTCATATTTAAATCCCCCTTTCACTCAGCGCCATTCACTCAACTGTTCCACTTATCTTTGATGAGGCTATGTAATTGCTACAATCATACACAGTGGGGGAGGAGATATTGAACCCCCCTGTGTTCCCTCTGGAGGAGACAGGAGTGTTGGGAAGCCTGCATATGATGGCTTGGGTAAAACCACCTAGGTGGGCTTGTGGTAATTGCTTGTGCTGAACAGCAGCCCACATCTGCCTCCACAAGTACTCTGATGGCTACGCATCAGTCTTCAGAAGACTCAGTTGGGAGTCTTATTTAGGCACAGAGGCAGGGAGGGATGCTAGGTTGTCAAGGCAAGGCATGCCAGACTAAGCTCGACACTCGGAGCACTTTGAGCAGAAACCTTGGACGATATGTGTACAGGTCACAGGGTTAAAACAATGGCGAGACTACATTCACCGCACACCCCCTGTGTGCAGAATGTGCCAGACTGGTGACCTGTGCAGGATCTACCCTGCCTAGGATAGGTATGATATGTGGCATCGGTTCCAAAGCTAAATCATGTGCGTAGACACCCTGCGTAGCAAGTCTTTCTAACTGCAGAATGTTACAGACAGCAGCCTTGCAGAACTTCAGTTCAACAAGTTGAAATATGAAGCTGCAAAACTTTTTCTCAATGCTCTTTTAAAATGTAACATTCTGAATGTGTTGCAATTTTTCAAAAATTAGCTAGCAGCAGTTTTCACACTGGAACAGCAGTGTTTTGTGGGATCAGAAAAGTTGGAAAGGTATAGGATCTGTATCATCCCCACTTGCACAGTGTCATCCTTATTGTCATAGAGTCAAGCGTAAAAGTCTGTTTCTGATTTGACTGTTCTTTGCATTCTAGACTTTTTCAAAAAGCAGCTCAAAAAGCGGGATATTTTTTTTTATCACCACTGGGGACAAAAATAATATACCAGAGGCAGGGACTTGTAGACCAGAGGGGGGAAATCCCCCACCACCCCCGACAAATTACACCCTGCTCATTTGCACATACTGTAGCTCTCATCCCAGTGTGGGGGAGGTGTAGAAGTAAAATTTTTTAAATTCTTCGTGCCTTGTATTTAGTCTTTACTACTTCTGTGTATTAGAATGAAGCCAAAGAAGCTGTAAAACAATCCTGTGTTTTCATAAAACTGACTCTTCATTCAAATTAGTAGACAAAGAAATACACTGACTAAACATTGTAAAATATAATGGCATTTCAAAAATATATTTGCTGGTGCAGAAAAAATGGTGATCCTACACTGGATTTTGGTTTTCTCCTGAACATGTTTATTACTCAAAAAGTAACTTTGATACCTAAAGCAGGAACAAGATACAGACTGAAGCAATTTTATTATAAAAGCTATTGTGGAGTGCCTGGGGTAAGCTTAATTACAATTAAATCAAATGCTGTCATTTCAGTACACTAATTAAGTTGTAATTACATTATAATAAAGTTTAAAAAAGAAATTAGCAGGACATCACCTATTTCTGTCACGTGAGCAGTGCATGCTTGATGTAGAGTATATGGGCAGAATGTCACAGTTCTGTTTATAGGTCTGTCTTCTTTTTGACTCTGCTGGGACATTCCCCTCAGCATCTCATTCCTGCTTTTTATATGACTGTGGTTCAGGCGTGCTGACAGCATTGCCAGCTGCTGCCTGCCTATTTTAACACAGGCTGACCCGGCAGGGCTCCTGTGTATATCTGCAGTACAGTACTGTGCACATACTGGTTTACTTTTGTTTATGTGAGTCTGCTCGTGTATTCCATTCGGCTCTTGTCTCACCTGTATTTCAGCCACCATGTTGTCATCAGGCTTCATGTGTACAGTGAACGCCTCTCTCATCTCTCTTTGACCATCATACAGAACCTCAATCTCCACGAAGTGTTCCTTCTCGCCTTCCTTGAACTCCACATCTGAGACACAACCAGCGGAGTGCGCAGTCATATCAGGAGACTATGTGCAGGTTACTTTGTCACTGTGTAGCCACTAAACCAAAGTCTTACCTTGTGACATTGGGTTATAGTCCTCCCCAGAGGTTGCAGACCCATCTTTTGTGTGCACCCTCACTACGGAGACTTTTGAAGTGTCTCCAAAACGCAGAATAGGAATCTTCACTTTTACCACATCACCTTTCACTTGGGGTTCACGCACACTGTACTTGATCTCAGAGAAACGGATGATGGGCTCTGGAATAGAAAGCAAAGCATACTTACGAGCTATGAATATTTTTACTTTTGAACTTCTTTTATCTGAACTCAGATTTTACCACATAGCAGATGTGGCTTCTGGGAATAGATATTTTTGATTAAGGCAAAGGCATAGAGATTGCTTCTCTGGTTTTGCCTCCAAACTGCTCAACCTGAGCTGTTTCTCTGATGTACTCATTTCTAATCCTGTCCATCCTGGTCACTACCAGCAAAAAATCCTGCATCTTCAGCTCTGCCACCTCCAGCTCCGCCGTAGTGCCGCTGTCTCCAAACCATAGCTTTGGAAATCTTCCCTTTCACTCTTGCTGCTATCCTTCTGTTGCAAAACACT
The DNA here is from genome assembly GCA_015106775.1 of Etroplus canarensis. Lineage (NCBI taxonomy): Eukaryota > Metazoa > Chordata > Actinopteri > Cichliformes > Cichlidae > Etroplus > Etroplus canarensis. The sequence continues at coordinate 19,522 of VUQH01056987.1, read as the reverse complement.
CCTGACACTCATTTCCACCCGCTGCCTGCATGCTCTTCTTCATCTCTCTTGTGCTCTGTCCATTGCTTTGAGTGGTTGACCCCAGGTATTCAAACTCCTTCACCTTCACTACCTCTACTCCTACATCTTCGCCATTCCACCTGCTTTACTCTCATTCACACACATATTCTGTCTTGCTTCTACTGACTTTCATTCCTCTTCTCTCTAGTGCATACCTCCACCTCTCCAGGCTCTCTTCCACCTCCTCCCTGCTCTCACTGCAGATCACAATGTCATCTGCAAACATCACAGTCGATGGAGACTCCTGTCTGACCTCATCTGTCAACGTGTCCATTGCAAACAAGAAGGGGCTCAGACCTGACCCCTGATGTAATCCCACCTTGAACCCATCTCATCACTGTCTCACTATCTTCATACATGTCCTGCACCACCTTCACATACTTCTCTGTCGCTCCTGATTTCCTCATGCAAGACCACAGTTCCTCTCTTGGCACCCCATCATATGCCTTCTCTATATTCACAAAGACACAGTACAACTCCCTCTGACCTTCTCTATACTTCTTCATCAGCATTCTCAAAACAAACATTGCATCTCTAGTACGCTTTCTTGACATGAAGCTATACTACTGCTTGTTAATTTCACCCCTCTTCTTAACCTAGCTTCCACACATAATATTGAAATTGTGTGTGGAAGCTTGATATTGATATTCCTTCTCTCCATCATTTCAACCAGCGGTCTCCCTTTATCAGTCATAGTCCCTACCCTCACCTCCACACTCCTACTTTTCCTTCTCTCTTGTTGCCTCCTTATATGCCTTCCCCCCTCCACAAGCCAGTGTACTCTTAGTGCTGGTTCCAAGCCCAGATAAATGAGAAAGGGTTGTGTCAGGAAGGGCATCAGATATGCAGATCAATAATAAGATTTGGGCTCACAGTGTGTTTAATTTCAGAAAGCACGTACTGTCTTTCTCATCTGTGATGGTGACCAGTGCTTCCTTCTGCTCCCCGATAGAGGCTCCATACG
>VUQH01056987.1:0-18478 GCA_015106775.1 Etroplus canarensis | reverse complement strand
CGGAGACTTGCTCTTGGGAGTTCCCAGCACCAAGCGGAACTCCTCATCCTCTTCATGGATGGAGTCATCCATCAGGCTTACTACACATGGTTTCTCAGTCTCACCTAGAGAGAAAATGTGGAGTGTAGAGAATATAATAAACACCACCAGTACATAAAAGAACAAATAAGAGGGAGTATAGGGATGTCTCACCTGGCAGGAAAGTGATGATTGATGCATCAGTATTGGGCCTCTCACTGTAGTCCATCATGACCTGAGCAGAGCCTTGGCGAGTGTAACAACGCACTGTGGATCTGAGGCTGATGTCCCCGCTGCGGTACACTATGGCTGTTACCTCTCCATCAGACTCATCCACCTTGTAGCTTCCTTCCTTAAATTGAACCTTAGGCACTGAAAAGGCAGTAATCAACCTATTACAAGAAAGTCTTGATAGGTTTAAAAGAAGATCATGTTGACAATTTTTAATAAATGCTCAATTACACGCAACACACTGTAATACTATTGTACAAAAATATAAACTTCCTTGTGGATGGATGGATGGATGGATGGATGGATAGATAGAGTCTGATTGCACTAAACCCCTCATTTGAAAGATGCATCTTCAGTCTTCTAGGTAAAAAAAAAGCTTTGCAAAGATACATAATTACATGGTTTTCCATCTTATGTGATGACTTAGACTTCAGAAGTATCTTAATACTCCTTAAAATGAGTGAATGAATTAATATATGGAAGAATCTTATTAAAATATGGTAGGCTTGAACATGTAATATCCATATATGCTTTGATTTCTAAATCACTCACAGTCAGTGACAGTATCATTGATGGTGATTGTTGTCTTGCTTGGTTCTCCTAACACAGCATTCATGGGCATCCGTAACACAAGGTCAAAGGTTTCAGGCCCCTCTAGCTCCGGCTGACCAAGGTCATCCAGGATGGTCACTCTAAATGTCTGCATTGTCACCCCTGGAGCAAAGTCCAGGTTGCGGCTAATACCAACATAGTCCAGTCCAGCTGACAGACAGAGAAAAAGCCACTAAGTGATACCGTTATTTAACACAATGACTGAATATCATGAATTCTGTCAATCTTCTGATTTTACCTTCTGCAGAAACAGGGTCACTTTTCCTGGAGCGGATGGTGACAGTAGCGGTCTTGGACAAATCAGTACCTGTCCTCCAAACCTTTACCTCAACATAGCCTGAACTTTCATCCACGGCATACTCAGGCTCCCCAAAGTACAGCGAAGGCTCTGTGAGATTTGGGAATAATAGGATAGTAAATTAGTTTCTGTCTCATCTCTGGTCAGTATTTTCTGAATGGAAAAAATTATGACATAGCAAGTTTCCAACATAAAAAACAACATAAAGAAAAGAAAATAATCTTATTGTCCCAGTGTCTTTGTTGGTTCTTAAAATAAAGATCTTTTTCGTAGTATAGGGCAAAATAAGCTTTTAACCAAGCCAGGAAATCTGGATGCTTGTAGTAAATTTGTGAGGGTATTTAGACTACATGTTTTGCAGCTCAGGATCAGGGACAGATTGGCCCAAATAGCTGAGCAAATGCCCCCATTTTTGAATCATCACAGGAAGAGAGCTGTCATCCATCTTATCCTGTCCTGCCTCAACTTTCCTCCCCCACTTATCTAAATCCAGACAGCTCTGACTGAACTCAACGCCAAAGGGCTGAGGATACACCTGATGAATAGGGCGTGTATGTGCACACACACTGATGTGTAAGTGAAGGGATGTTCCCGACATCTGGTGATGGAGATGCTGATAAGCATGGTAAAGGGGGACAAAGAGGCAACATCTTTGGAAAGACAGAGGGCAAGAATTCAGACTGCTGGAGCACATTATCAATTCATCTCTCTTCACTTCTGTATAAAGCATGTTTTCAACACTCCGTGTCCAGCCAGTGCTCTTAGAGATCTGACCTGATAGTCATGGAGATTTAGGGTTTTTGCTTTTCAGCAAAACCTGAGTGACATAAAAATGTATAGTGTAGTGTGTAAAAATGTATGTGTACTCAGGTTGCAAAAAGTCATTATGTTCTTATAATGTTGGTAATCAATTAATAATCGCATGTGGTTGGTTTTCTTTCTGATAGTCCAACAGTATGATGTTCTCAACACTTCATTCCTATGAAACCTAAAAATTTCTTGATGAATTACAAAACTCAGAAGAAAAACAGCAACAAAACCCAGATTATAACCGCTTAACAATATTTTATGCCTTCATACTGAAGCCCTTCAACTGAGCTATAAATTATAAATAAATATTTTATTGAACATAATGAAGCATTTTAGCGAAGCTTGTCACTCTGTAATACATGGTCCCATTTTAAGGACAAGTGCATCAGTTATGGTTCAGCTTCACCTCCTGCCAAGGAACCAAGAACATGAAACTTCAAAGTGAAACACTGCAATTTTTGAACAAAGAAATGAAGAGCCAGTTCTCACTTGCAAGGCACCAAATACTGCCATGTCATCAACGCCACAGGTTGTGACAATACTGAGTCTCACTACCAGCTCATCGCATACGTGCTTGTCCAGGACACCACTGGTTTTACATTTAAATGCACAGGTTATCACTGAGCATAATTTTTCAACATGCGCAGCTAGTGCTGTAAATTAATTATTGTAACCCATTCTGCGATCTTTTCCTGAACCAAGAAGTTTTAGTGTCTAAATGTAACCAGGCACTGAGTGAAAATACAAACAAGACACAAACTACAGTCTCCTGGTTGATAAATTTGAGATGCACACTATAGCCAACCGCCTTGTCTTCTTACTTTTCTTGCTTTTGGCATTTGTTTTAAACAGGAACATTTGCAGTAATGACCCAATATTGCCTCAGCTGCTGCATCAAGGCACCAACACCATGGGTAACCTTGTGCATACATCTGATGGCAACATGTGATACCCTAGGACGAAAAAAATTAGTAACAGTCAAAGATTGTTATTATTACAAGCAAAATGCAATAAGAAATATAACACTTAATTCAATACAAAGTGAAACATGCTTACTTGTTCTGGTATGACTACTGGCTCATTAGTGTTAGCAGTTAAACCCATGTTCTTCATTTAGGCCATTAGGATACACTTGAAAATAAATCAGTGCTCATAGATCATATGTTGCAATGAATTAATTTAGTATTTGACATTAAATGCAAATACATTCTTATTAAAGCTCAAATGAATGTCACTGACAAGGGTGACATTGGTGTTCCCAATGAAGTTTCTCTCAATTATTGGTGCTTGAGCATGAATGGCAGCTCTGGTCTTTACTTGGAACTTGATGTATGCTCTAACAGACAACAGATGCCAAGGGGAAGGTTGCTGACAGCTTTCACTGCCTTTCAGCTTCCCTTTAGAACCAAAAGAGGGTTGAGAGGGTGAAATGAGTGCCAACACTACAACCTTAAGATCAGTGGGAGGAAGACCTAGATGAATAGAGTAACAATAGAGGCTCGATGCTGGCAAAAGTCCAAACCACAAGTTTACTCAGGCAGGCAGATTGTTTTACACAGACTCACACATACAGACACTGAACCAGATTTATGGCATGGTTCTACTTCAGGACCCACCAAGAAGATGAATCACAATAGAGGTTTACATTGAAGACCCCTCTCTTGTCTCTTCACATGTCTGGGAATGCACACTGATTATATATAAAGATCAATTAAATTCTAAGCAAGTGCAAGAAACTGGTGAAAGGTGGGAGAGATGGGGGAAAATGTGAAAAAGAAAAAAAAGGTCTGGTATTACTGATCACAGGAAAAAGTCAAGAGGCCTCAAAGAATTTAAAACTACAAGCTGCATTTTTTTTCTCAATTTTATAATTTTCTTTTTTCTTCAATGAATCAATTCATAAAATACAGGCTGGTATGCTGCAGTCTCCTTAACAGCAACAGAAAAAATAAGGATGGAAAACATGCCAGTCATTTGGATTCCCTGCATAATAGTCCTTCTCTCTCTCTCCACCACCTGCCTTTTGGTGCCTTCAGACAAAGGGATGCCCTCTGTTTCCCCCTGGGCTCTCCTGAATGCCAATGAGGGTCGCCCGAGTAGCACAGGGAGATTTAAAGTTCTTTCATCCGTCAAGCCACAGCATAGCACAACATTCCCTGAGGCCACTATTTTCCCACTCAGCACCTGTCTATTGTTATCTTGCATCTAACACTCAGACAGGCAGAGTGTACTGGATATAAGTAACATAAACAGAGGAATTGCACCGTCCTGACAATACTATCAAGCTTACTGTGGTGACTGGACTGTGTGTGCACCTTTGGTGGATTAATAGTGAGCAGACACTCAAATTTCAACACAGAGCAAAAGAGCCCTTTAAGCAACAGGATCACCCACACCTGCCATCCACTGTAGCTGTGTAACTACAAGACAGCATGCTGTCCTTCTTTAATTTGTATTTCCAAGAACAGTGACTATCTACAAGGCAAAAGCTAAAGAATCAAAGAACTTTGAGATAAATTGGAGCTTACTTTGCTGAACTGATAATACAGGTCTGTACCAAGTCTAATGGGCTGATTTAAAAAGCAAAATCAAAAAGATAGATACTGTGTTTTGAACTCTATACATGTGCAGTTTGCTCTCTGTGTATTCATAGTGGGTTATTTATTATTTGACCTATATTAATATTAAGAGGTACAGAAGCTCATGAATTAAATTATTATTTTCCAAATTTAAACTGCAGTATAACCTCTGAAGCTGGGTGAGTCAGTGTATTGTCGAATAATAATGCAGCAATCTCTTTAGAATTAACCTTAGTGTTTAGTTGCCCCACCTGTAGCTTGTCCCACTGGTGAATATGTAATTGTGATTATTATTTATGTGTAAGTTTGTGTTTAAGAACCTAAAAATAATGTCTGGATCAGTGAGACCATCAACAAATTTGTCTATATACAGCTTTTTCATGAGGTCTCCCCACCTGTCTGTCTGTCAAACTGCCAAACTAGATGCATTCAGAGACTGGAAAAGGACAAGCTCAGGTCAATTAACAACATTTTGTTAAATTTATTTATTTTTCATGAGTGACCGTTCCTACTGCTCCACTCACCATCATCGCTGTCTGCCAGAATGGTGACTTTCGCAGTTGGGAAGTTGGTGCCCACTTGACCCCCCATGGGCATGCTGAGGCTGACATTAAAGCTCTCCTCTTCCTCATAAAGGGAGTCATCAATGATAATGATGCGGCAGACTTTTTCTCTTTCATCTTTATCGAAGCGTAGCACGCTGGTGTGGTCCTCGGGTCGGGTGATGTAATCAGAGTAGGAAAGGACTGTGCTGGGTATGGTGCCAGTGGCTGTGTCTGAATTATAGGAACAGAGAGAGGATGCCACTTCTTTAATTCTTCATTGGGTTGATATAATAGCTTATGTGGAAACAGCGGGAAGACATTGGGCAAAAAAGGGAAAAAGCATAGAAATGTTTACTGTAATATAATACCAGGAGACAAAAGTAATGAGTCTAATAGATAATAATGGCAATCAGCTACAACTGTACAGCCGTGACAACATATTCAAATAAATACATAACATTAAAAATTGATTGAAAAGTCAGTTATTGCACTCCCACATTACCTCTATTTTAATCATAATTAACCCAGAGTCACAATTTACTTATGATGATGGAATTTTATTTAAAAACAGGTTCATCTCACCTTGCTGAGTGTAACAAACCACCATGAGCTCCTGGCTGGCATCTCCTGAACGTCGCACTGGCACTAAAAGCTCTCCGATATCTTCCTCTATCTTGAACTCTGCTTGTGGGATGAAGACAGTCGATTCTGTTTTGGAGGAAAGGAAAAACAGAGTCTTTAAATAATCACGGCCAAACACAAGGATTTTGTTCAGCTGACTCAAAATACTGGATTCTTACCATCTCCAGGGTCCACAATTTCCACTGTTGCGACATGAGGAAACTCCAGCACTGCCATGACAGGGTCTGACAACTGTATCTCAAATGTCTCTGAGGTCTCAAACTCCTGGTCAGTGAAGATCTTCACCTTCCAGGTTGCTGCGGTCTGGCCTGGGTTGAACTGGACCTGCTTCTGGGCTTTGCCACGGAAATCCTTGTCCTTCTCTGCTGTACCATCCTTAGTCGCAATGCCTGAGGGAAAGGAATGTCAGTGGAAGCTATATTTTAAGCCTGGTGGTTCTCCAGAAGCTTTATGTAGAGGTACAAGCTTCCATATTGGAAGTTCTATGAAGCTTTATGAAGTTTGTAAATGTTACAAATGCATCATGGTGTGAAATGACTCAGTCATGTCTGTTCCTTTGTATGCCTCTTATGACTTAAGTGTATAATGTGTGTGGCTATAAATCTTTTGCATGTAAGTGTGTGATGCAGCCAAACAAACCAGCATGCAGACTACACTTGGAAAGGTTATACACACATTCAATTGAACTATTTTCACAGACAAAAGAGGAAACAGAGCAGCAGTCAAATAAGACAACAAAAGGCTTTGCGCCTTTAGGGACATGTCTGCGCTGTAAGTGGGAAGTTTTTCTTGGCTTAAATGTGGGGGAAAGCTGAGGACACCCTGCAGCCTTAAAAGGAATGTTTATAGATTTTAGCTCAGGGGCTTATGGTCATGCTTTATTGAAGGTCTGACCTTTAAAAATGACACATAAATAATATAAAAGTCTATGTGGACAGTTGCAAGGAGACTAATAATTCATTGTTAAAATGCCAGTTTAATAAGGGGTTGTGTAGTGTCTTCATCTGTCATATCCTTTTACGAGTGACAGTTAAGTGGCCCCTTTGTAGTTGAAAAATAAAGCCAGCATGTAAGTGCAGAAAAACTGCAGTTCCTAGAATGACCATTTGAAGCGGAATCCAAAAGTGAGTCAATCCCTGGATACACCCATGTTAACATGTTCAGCTTCAGAACAGAAATAAACACATTAACAACCTAGACAATTTTTTTTATGTGTCTATAGCTAACAGTCCTTCATAGTAATTTTGAATTTTTTTTAAATAACTTATCCCTCTAAGTTTCATTAAGGCTTAAATTTGCCAACAAAGGCAGCTATAGCATTCAACTGGACCTCTTAACCATCTCGAAGCATCTTTACTCTAGTTATCTGACCAACTGAAATAGTGAAATGTTTGTATTTTATTTCTAGAACATTTAGCAATAATTAGCGGGTATCTTTGTACCTGCCACGCACCTATACACTCTATGGTAGCAGCTTGCTAACCAAGCTCTATACCCTCTATACCCTCTTTTTCATGCACGGTCACTTTTGGCTCCACAAAACCAAGATGGTAGTGGCAAAAATTGGACTTCACAAACCAGTGGGTGATGTCTATATTTCTACAGTTTCTATGGAAAATGTGGTATCAGGAATAAACACCAAAAAATTGTTGCAAATTATGGTAAAAAGAAAGCATCTTTTGCTGCTCCCTTATCTTTCCCCAAAGGGTTGCCACAGCAGATTAATCTGCATCTATAATTTGTCACAGTTTTTATGCTGGATGCCCTTGCTGACGCAACTCTCCCATGATGGGAGGGGCTTGTGTCCCCACCTGGACTCAAACCAAGGACTTTTTGCTTGCAAAACATATGTGTAAACGTATTCATCTTAACTATACTATGTTTGTCAGCAAAGCTGCCTTTTATATCTAAAAGACAAACATATTAGAATTCCTTCAGTTAAGCAAAACAAACAACTACCAACACTTACTGACAAAGGAAGTTTCTCCAAGGTAGCCCCTGCGTTTTAGCGTCACCTCCAGGAATTTGGCATCCTCATCCACCAAGTAGTATTCCCTTTCCAGAGAGATCCAGGCCCAGTTGAGTCTGAATGGCTGAGGCTTCAGTTTATTTCCACCTAATGAGAGAGAGAAAGAGAGAGAAAGAGAGAGAGAGAGAGAGAGGAGAGAGAGAGAGCTTAACACATCAGCACAACATTTGAAACTTCTTTCGGGTGGAGGCTACAATAATCTATTTTGTTCCTATCAGGACTCACTGAGGCATTTAAACTCCAGTCTGCTCTGAGCTCAAAGATAAAAGGAATCAAAGAAATATTTTAATTTAGGAAGGGAAACACGATAGCTTAATACCTGGGCTTTCCTAAGGCCCACTTCACCAGGACTCAGGAAGAGTTGCATTACTTCTTATTTCATCTACTTAAGACTCTCTCTTATTCTCAGTCCTCAATATCCCACGTATAAACACAGACATAGTGGACACTGTCTGCTTAAAAAAAAAAGGTCATGGTGTTTCATCTTTAATGAACAAGGCTCTTGTAAATTGGCCTAACTTGGTCATATTCATGCTCTGTGACTTTCCCTCTTGAAAAAGATGAAGTGAGGGAGGGTGTTTTCAGGACAGACAGAGCAGTGGGATATTGCCAGTGACCTCAAAGAGAGCATGCAAGTGGTGATATATTTAGTTTTATAAAATGATCACAGTTGCACCTTTCTAGTAATCCAGCAATTTTTCTGACTAATATTCTTACCACACCCTAGCATGGCCAGTGTATCAGTTTTGAATTGAACTGAATTTGTGGCTGCACATATCATGAGCTTGAGTTAATACCTCTGTATTGTCCACGAAAGAGGCCATGCTCCCAAAACCAAAGGCATTTGACAAGAAATATTAAAAGCTCAGAGTCATAGCTCTGATCCCAGTCCTTAATCCACACTATCCCATGACTCATGTAATCCCACTAACTGTCAGATGGTTTTTGATCACTGACTTAATACTGACAGCTTCAGAGATATTTAAGCTAATAAGTTCTTCTGCATAATTGGAATATTCTTTAACAATAGCAGAAAAATAGTCTAATGCCTTATCCTCGAGTGAGGTGAGCCTGGTGACCTGTGACTTTGGGTAGGGGTCAGGCTCAGTGGATTCTCTGGCTCAGAGAGGTTAGAGAGGACTGTCTCGCTTTAGTTTTGCTCGGCTGCTCACAGTGAGAGCAGCCCCGTTGACCTCACCCTGTAAAAGGTGTTTAGAGGAGTGAGGAAACTCTACTTAAGAAAAAGCAGAAGTTAGGGAATTTTTAAAAAAATAGGTTTGATATGGGTGTCAGAAATGATAAACAGAAAGTTAAAACTAGACATTACACCTGTCAAAGGAACATGGAAAAAAACAAACAATGGGACAATGGAAAGGAGCCTCTGCTTGTCATCACAATAAGCCAGCACTGAGCTCAGTTTTGCCTCAGTGAGGAAGAAAGAGGCTGCAGTCTTTATGCTATGTGACTGGGGAGAATGAAAACACTGGGGAGCTGAGTGTGGGTATTCAGGATGAGAAATGGGCCACTTCCTCGAACCCACATATCAACACTGAAACCAAGGCAGGCCATATCACAATGGAAACAAACCACACTCGCCAAACGACAGAAGCAGGATCAGATTTAAATGATGACATTAAGTGGCTGTTCTAGAGTAATGATAATATTGGGTGATCTCTCTGCTCAAGTTAAATAATGTATGGTAGTAAACATTATAATCATTTTGATTTCTTCCCACATAACCAACAGTAGATAGCTAAGTTCGAATTAGAGGACTTGCCATATTCTTTCTAGCATTCACAGATGAACACTTGAATGCAAGTACTACCCTTGCAAAGCCATGGAGGGGCAATAACTAGTGAGCACTCTCAAACATGCTCAGGTTTCCTGCAGTCATGGCTAAAAATACAGGAAACACATATCATGACTGTTTTTGCTTGACCCAAATTCTCCAAGTGTTGATACATGCTTTTTAAAAACATTAGACTTTGCTGTACTGTATTCAACAACTGCTAAACAGTCAAACTTGTGAAAGATAAGATTTGTACTCAGCACTCAAGCAGGAAAATGCCCTGATTTGAGTCTGATGTACAGTCGCAAAAAATAACTTGAATCATCAGATTGTTTCTGTGCTGGAAGAAGTGTGCTGGCAGTTGGCCCTGTTTGGAGCTGATATGAGAAGCTTATTCAGAGGAGCTCATTGGGGCTTACTGAATGAACACAGCCAAGACAAAAAGCTGCTTTTGTTTTGGATCAAGTAATCAGACAGCTTTAGGTTTCTGCATTACTACAATGAACATTTTATAAATCAGATCAGTACAGTAGCGCTACTGATATTTCGTAGGCTGCTTTATTGAGCTGAATAACTGGCACCAAAAGTGTCAAAAACAAAATATTTTACAGTATTCAAATGATACTGAAAAGGGAAATTTTGCAGAACCTCTGTTTCTGTTTCTAGGTTTAACTGGAATTCTGTATTTGTAAAAGTGCATACAGCACTAAATTGGTAAACTTAGAAGTGAATGGAAAAAAAAGGACTGACATTATCATCTACTTACATATGGACTCTTGGCACAGGTGCAACACGACATGTAACGAGGTATGCCAAAGGACTTTTCATTAGATTTTTTTTTTTTTTAATTTTTGACTTATTTGAGCCTTTAGCCACATGCCACTCATTTTGTGCTGAGATAGACTGGTAACCTGCCATCAAAAGAACCCGCAAAGCTCATTTTACATTGCTGATTTTTTCCATTGGTAAATAAACTTTGGAAGTGAATAAATGCCAATCCCATATTCTGACCAGCTGGACCTGGGACACAGCTGAATTTTATCATGTCCACAAATTTTGTGAGGGTCCACTTGCGTCCAAGTGACATAAATTTCATCATCAGATGGTGAGCACAATGGTCTGTGCAAGCGTGCATGTGCCTGACAATTTTTGTGGATGTGTAAACTGGTCTGTAGAGACTTTAGATTACATTGCAACAACTACATGTGTTCAAGCAGGATTCAGTAACCTATAACCAGAGGTGGCAAAAGAAAACACATTCCTTACTCCAGCTGAAGTACTGGTACTGGCATTATGAAAGACTGGTAGAAGTTCGAATTTGACTTGTTTTTCAAGTACAAGTAAAAAAGTGCACAATCTGAAAAGTACTTGAAGTATAAAAGTAATAAGTAGCTCTTTGAAGTATATTTCTACCAGCTATTTTTTTACCCAAGCTGGCTGAACTTCATGTCTTATTATTGGTGTACCTTTGGCTGCTCCCTTGCATTCTCACCAAGGGGTCGCCACAGTGGATTAATCCACAATGGTAATTTGGCAGAGGTTTTACGCAGGATGCTCCTCCTGACGCAGCCCTCCATGGTGAAGGGGGCTTGTGTCCCCACCTGGGATCGAACCAGGGACCTTTACACATTCAGCTCACGAGAGAAACCACTACACTACATGGACACGTCACATCAATAGAAAAATAATAATAATAGAAAAATAATAGATAAAATAATAGAAAAATAATATTAATATAAGAGAATAGGAGCTTTATTTCTAATAAATGTGCTCAGCTTGTACAACTGTTATGTAGAACACAAGCTACGAAAAAATCAGAAAAGACTGGCTGTTGCCTACATTGTAGATGAATGACTTTGCCTACATAACTCAACAGAAAAATGAGTAATGCGTAAATTATGTTTTATTGTCTCTTCTTTCTCTATGTCTTTTATGTCAGTCACACATGGTAAGTAATGATGATGGATACACCAGCAGGATTGTCTTATGTTTTATTACCCCAAAAATTTAATTTCAAATCGGTTTGAGCAGAAGACATGCAGCGATGCAAAAATAATCAGTAACTCCCCTCAAATGCATTAAACCTAAAGTAAAAAGCCTGTTTTTAAAACGCAAGGAGTAGAAAGTAGAGGTATTTGTGTTAAAATGTAGGAATTGAAAGTAAAAAGCTGTCAGGAAAATAAATATGCGAATAAAGTACCTGAAAACCCCACTTAAGTTCAGTGACTTCCCACCTCTGACACATGGCATCCTATAGTTGTTATATGCAGTGTGGTCTATTTATATTTTTCTTGCGATGCACAATCAGTAGATTAAGAACTCTCCTAGCAAGTGTATGTTGTTTCATATCTTTCTTTATTCTTTACAGAACAATCCTATAGTATACTCACACAAAGCCGCATAGTAATATACCTCCTTGGAGGAGTGGAAACAAGCACAACTGTTTTCTGGCTGAGAACATCAAAGCAAAGGTCTCCCTTAGTCTTTGTCAGTCTGTCCCTCCCTGTCTCGCAAAACCTTCCTTCCCGCCAGACTTCCAGATTATGTGGAGCAGAGTGACAGATGTACTCCACAAACCTCCTCCCCCTCCGTGTTCCCCTTCCTCCTTGTGTCGGCTTTGTTCGCAAAAGGAGATGAACAACTGAGAGGGACAGCAGGCCGCAGTCTGGGTGGGCCAGATCTGCCACCACGGCGCGCCTCCCTGCCTGCCTCCACATTTCTCTGAATTCTTTCATACATGCTGTCAGACACAGAGGTTTGGAGCTGCCATGAGTCTCAACAAATCAAGAATCAGGATGCCCGACTTCCAACAGACGTAGTGATTTAGAGAGACATGAAAATGGTTTAGCTTTGCTCTGGTGAAAAGCCGCTCCAAGCACAGGAGTCACATTACTATGTCTTGTGATTATTTATTAAGACTGATGGCCTGCTTTATTGCAATTTTTATGATGCTCATACTATATTAGACCCACTATCAAATCCAATACGCACAGAGATTGATGGGTTCAGTTTACATTTCCATTAGTTTTCCAAGCTGACAATCATTATAATTTCTGCTGGGATGAAAAGTTTAATAGGCTGCACTCCTTTCCAGACATTTCTCTTAGCAGCTATTTGATGATTTATCTTTACTTTGATTGATGCCACTTGCAGGCACTGGAAGTCAAAGAATGCTAAAAAACATGTTCTGTTATGGACTCTGAATGAAAATGACAAGATGTATTAGAAAACACAAAGCAGTCACAGGATTGCAGAATGACTCAGCAAATATCCTGCGCCAGCACAGCAACATCATAACATATAGAAGACATTACTGCCTCAGAATTTCCCTGCAGCTGCATCTTTTGACATTCTTCTTTAGCTCATATTTACACAGCAGAGCTAGCCTGCACTATACATAGATGCAGTGGGATAGTGGGTCAGGCTGGAGATATCATTGGAGAGGAAGGTCAACATGACGCTTTGACGTTCACCAGCATGATGCAAGAAACAGCAACCTTCTAAGAATATCCTCATCAAGTGACAAGCATCACATTATTGCTTTTCCTCATCAATCATCCTGTTCATATAAATACTGAGAACATTCCAGTCAGCTATGCTTAGTATTTAATATCACTGGTTTTAAGTATGGTCTATTAAATCAAGACAATGTCAAACTCTGATATAAACAGAAATAAGGAGCATAGGTTAGCGTCCTCTCAATATTTAGGTTTCCTAATAGTAATTTTAACTTTAATCATTCCTTCCAGACAGTTGCCATTTGTGCTATAAATCAACACAACAAATTGTCTGAGTGACTGCTTCTGTGCAGGACACTGAAAATATGTCTGCAGGAAGTTGCCCTAAGAGCAACATACTCTTTAACCCTTGCGCGCCACACTTGTGCAGAAATACCTAGAGGAGTACAAAACTGCATACCTCTGCCAAGGCTGAGCAGTACTATATCACAGTGTTAAAGAATCCTTCAAAAAAATCCAGATCTCCAAATGGGAATCACTTGTAAGTTGGGCCAAGTCCCACTACTGGTAAAATTTTCATGCCAATTTATCTTTAAGTTTTTGCGTAATCCTGCTAACAAACAAACTGTACCAAAAACATAACCTCCTTGACAGAGGCAAGTATTTTATATGTTTATGTTTATAACTCCTTTTTTTGTACATTTTATTAACAAGATGTTATAATTATTAGGAGCGTGGCTACTTTACCTGATAGGTGGATATCAACACAGGCCTTTTTTCAGTGAGTCACTGAACTGGACCTCTTGACCACATTTGTGATTTTGGTGGCTTTAGTGTTTGCTTGTTTTTTTTTGTGCAATTCTCTAATAAATAATTTGGCTTGACTTTGAGTTAATGGTTCTACATCCTGCTACTGGTGAGTGAAATTATAGTATTTTATTTGAATGCTTATTGGCAGGTATCAGTAGATACACCTTGATCACTAAGCTTGCTAGCATGACTTTATAATGGAAACTAAGCCAAGCACAAAATATTAAAATATTCCTGTGTTATTCACACTACACTTGTGAGACAAAATGTAAATGTAGTCATTGAAAAAGTGGTTCCAAAATATAATTTAAAAGTACAAAATAACTCTTGAGCACCCAGCCAAAATGGCATTTTTTCTCTTGTCCCAACTTCTTGGAAACCAAATTCCATATCAAATAAAAAAGGCAACTTTGTCTTCTGCCTTTGTATTACCCCAAGGGATCACCATGGTGATTGATTTGTACTGGTAACAGTGTAAAGGTTTATGTAGTTCCCATGCACATAAACATAGGTTGTGACAAAAGCTCCTCTCACCATGGGAGGGCAGGAAAGACATCCAATGTAAAAATTACGCCAAATATCATGAAAACTATAACTGTTAAAATAACTTTTAAATCTACTTTTTTTATTCTGTTGCTACATACCTCCTAAAATAAATCTATTTATTTAACATTAACATATTTTGAATATTAGTAATTATGCACTGCAAGCTGTGTCCCCCAATATATGTGTAACCTTGTTTCTGAAACCTATTTAGTCTCACACAGGAAGAGAAAATAAACAGTGACTGACATGACACAAAGGAACTGACATCATCAAGCACCATGCAAACAGCATGGGCAGACCAAAGGTAAGTCCTCTTGAGATGTATTGTATTTTTCCAGTTGCTTCTGGAATTAGTGTATCACTCTAAGGCTATTTTCACACTGCAGGCCCTAATGCTCAGTTCTGATTTTTTGCTGAGATCCAATTTCTTTGCGCGGTGATTCACATTATAATTTAAATGCGTCCGCCATCAGACTCCAGAGTGGACTGTCTACAGCCATGAAGTGACACACTTATGCAGAAGAAGACGTGACATTCCATGCTGTGTTTATGGAAGTAAATATGGATGCTACACATGTCAGCGTGTGAGTAAAACCTCACTTTCTTTCCGGAGACTAACTCCATCAATGGTGTAAAAAACGGTGCATGCTTGTTTCATTCATTGTTTAGATTTGTTTTTGCCATGTCTCACCAGAATTATGATTTCTATTTCCGTTCAATGACGTAAAAGTTGGATGAAATGCAAGATGACCATTCAGACTGAGGTCACTTTGAAAAACATCGGATATCGGTATCTGATTTAGGACCATGTATGAAAGTCTGATTTGAAAAAAATCAGATATGGGTCACATATGTGCAAAAAAATCTGATTTGGGCCACTTTTGCCTGTAGTGTGAATGTAGCCTAACTAACGCAACCTTGTTACCTATATTATCAAGAGAAAACACATTCATTTCGAAGTTCAATTCATCTATTTACATAACTAAACTTATCCTTGACTTTCACAGTCCATTACATTGCACAGCAAGCATCTTTTTCTGAGAAAACATTAACCTTAGCACTGATTTATAATCCTGTTTCCATAACTGGAGTGACAGAGAGAGTAACAATAAAATGTCTCATATAAAATGTACCTTTGATGGCAGAGTTAGACAAATATTATTTTTGGTGCATTATTATTTCTTTTTCTTGATTACATAAAAGAAATTTACAAAATAAAGGGTCTTTTTAAAAACTATATTTCTAAAGCCTAAATTACCCTCCAATTCTAGAATGACCCATATACAGTCTATTATGATATCATGCTTTTGCTGAAGCAATGATGATTTCCTTAGTTTACTGTTTTATTGTTCTAACAGCTTCTGATTAAGACACAGTCCAGCTGACATTAACTGTTGGATGAAAAAACTGGATCTGATGATGGCAGAAATATCTGTAGCAATCAGTTTAATATTTTCTGAGGTATATCAGCCAAAAACAGAAGGATCATCTTCTTAGTGGTGTGTCGTTAATGCCTGTGCAAAAACTAGCCAATTCAAAAGTTGCTGAAACATTTCCCTTTGGACCAAAGTGATTTTTGTGTCCACAAACTCATAACCCAACAAACCATCTCTGTAGCAACCTCGCTAAAAGGCTAAAAAGAACAGGACAAGTGCAAGTAACTCAATGACAGCTTGGCAGCAGCTTTGCCATATGGGAACAGATAAGAATAACCACTGTAGCCATACATCATAACTCTGCACCCCCTGAAGCCCCCCAGCTGCCATAAATCAAGACTGAAGAAAAAGGACGAAAAGCAAAAGAGATACAGACAACAAGGTAATACCAGATTCAGTGAAAGGGCCAGGGGGAAACATGAGAGGAAAGAAATGAAGAAGTGGTAAAAAGATGGATGCACAAGAAGGAAGAATAGTAATACCTTGAAGGGTTTTAAGAGGAAGGGAAAGAGGGTAAGTGAGAACAGGATGGGGTGTGGTGGAGGAGGACTGAGAGGTTTCAGCTTCTTCAAGTCACAGGGGGCCCTGACAGTGGCACCGTTAGCCAGTAAATCTCCTGGTGACTGTTGACACGAGTGACATGTAAGATCCCAAAACACTGTTAGGAAGTAAGGGTTTAACAGGGCTGTGTCAGTTATCCCACAGTCAACACATGCAGCAGGGTGCCCTTACTGTACTGAAGAACCCTGACAAATGTCTACCTAGAGTGCTGCTAATTGTTTTTTGTTTTGTATTTGTTGTTTGTTTTCCTCCATTCCCCATTTTTACTTTTGGCTAATTGTCATTGCAGCCTCTGGGGAAGTGCCCCTCCAGAGACAGCAGCTCCACAGTGGAAATCTGTGGGTTATCGGGCTATCTGACATTGGGTTAGATTTCTACAGACTTGGGAGTGGGGTGATCACAGGCTTTGAAAGGGGATCCTCCTGGAGCCTTTGCTCTCACGTACACACCTGTCTTCTTGGGATACCACTTCACTTCCAGGCCCTACTCTGTCTGTGGCCCTGGAGTCTGGAGTCTCATAGGAAGTGCATTCCTCTCCCCAGCTCTGAATGATCACATAACACTCAATGCACCAGGGTCCATGATCCCCCTGCAGAGCTGGAAGACTATATTGTTGCAATTGGAAAAAGCCCAGAGACTAATCTTAATGCAAAGGCTTTTGTTGTTTCTTTTTTTCTTGTTTAAATCAGAGGAATTTATTTAGAGGTGCACCTTGACTTGAACTTGCTTGAAGATTTATATTTTTTTAAGTACCAAGACACTCAAAAGTCTAATTAAAAAGTCTCAAAAGTCTACACTTACAAACCCACAGATAGAAAGGGTTCCTTTTGGGTGTTTTAGCCTGTGGCTTATTGGACCCATGCCTGATGGACAAGGATATATGTGAGTTGTGTATCCACTTGTCAAAACAGGTATTTATTGCTTCAGTGTCCCACTCCTTGAATAGCTGTAGGGAATTCCAGACCTGGTCAACTGAGTGTAAGTGGTTGCTTTTCAAACACAAATTCCCAGCAAACCAGATGGGAATGACCCAACTTGAACTATAGTTTATGCCTAAGATCAAATTCATTACAGTGTTATGTTTGGTATTCTGGCAACTTAACAAGAAGTCATTCATTTTTAAACTGACAGAGTATGAGACAGAATTTATTGTCTACTCTCGCCGTGGTTGAGTGCCAAATAAATATAACAGATGTAATATTTCATGATAAAAGAATTTTCCTTACTTCACTTTTCTCTCAGCCCTTTTTGCAGTTTTTATGCCAAAACCGTTTGATTTCTGAAATGAGGGTCTTTGTGGATCATCAGAAGTCAGAGCGAAAAGGTTGGAAAAGTAAGTGGAACATAAAAGAAACAGCTGGAGGAACATGTTGCAACTAATTCAGTTAACTGGCAACATGCCAGTGATGTGATTGGGTGTAAAAAGAGCACTATAGAGAGGCTTTCAGAAGTAAAGATGAGCAGAGGTTCAGCAATCTGTGAAAAACTGCTTCTACAAATTGTGGAGCAATTTCAGAATAATGTTCTTCAAGGTGAAACTGCAAATAATTTGAATATTCTATCATCTACAGTATATAATATCATCAAAAGCTTCAGAGAATCTGGAAACATCTTTGTGCTCAAGGATCACGGCCAAAAACCAATACTGGATGTTGGTGATCTCTGGGCCCTCAGCTGCTGATTAAAAAAGGCCAGTTCTGTCCTGGGGTGCCCCCTCGACCCATTGCAGGTGGTGGGAGAAAAGAGAATGTTAGCTAAGCTGACATACCTGCTAGACAATGACTCCCACCCCAGGCATGACACTGACAGCACTAGAGAGCTCCATCAGTGACTGACTACTTCACCCTAAGTGTCTGAAGGAGCGTTATCACAGGTCTTTGCTTCCTGCTGCTGTCAGACTTTACAATCAGCACTGGTCCCAGTAGACCTTACACACCTATACATATCACTGTGCAATATTAAATATCCATGGGCAACACATATAGATTATACTGTATATTATCCACATGTAAATATGCCCACTCTCTATGGTGTACATATGTTTAAAATACATTTTGAAGTTGCAGTTATTTAATTTATTTAAGGTGTGTATATATGTTTAATAGCACCTTTGA
>VUQH01056986.1:0-26019 GCA_015106775.1 Etroplus canarensis | reverse complement strand
CCATAGTAGAACAGTTTGAATCCACCTCCGATGTTCCTAGCCTTGCTTCCCCTCCACCTGGTTTCTTGCACACACAATATATCTACCTTCCTTCTCTCCATCATATCAGTCAGCTCTCTCCCTTTACCAGTCATAGTCCCTACATTTAAAGTCCCTACTCTCACCTCCACCCTCCTGCCTTTCCTTCTCTCTCTCTGCCTCCTAACACGCTTTCCCCCTCTCCCCCTCCTTGGTCTTCGGCCAACAGTAGCATTGTTTCCACCGGCACCCTGTTGGCTAACGGCACCGGAGGCGGTCGTTGTTAACCCGGGCCGCGACCGATCTGGTATGGAAGTCGTGTTATGAATCTGCATATTTGATTTGGCAAAGTTTTTACGCTGGATGCCCTTCCTGACGCAACCCTCACCATTTACCCGGGCTTGGGACCGGCACTAGGAGTACACTGGCTTGTGGGCCCCTGTGGCTGGTTTTGCCTTGGCCTACTTGTGGTTCCTAAAGTTTTTAAATGAAGAATGGGCGGCAGAGCCTTTAGCTATCAGGCCCTTTTCCTGAGAAACCAGTTCCCAGTTTGTATAGGTTTAGGCTGCTGGTGGGCTTCTTATGATGTGCTGTGCATTTCTTCTCCACCCACCTCTTTTCACTCCTCATGCATTTATTTGCTACTGCTGCATGTCATTAATTGTTGTCTCCTCTCTCCCATAGTCTGTGTCTTTCTTTGTTCTCCTTTCTCTCTTCTATTTCTCTCTTCTCTTTCCCCCTCACCCCCAATCGGTCAAGGCAGATGGCTGCCCCACCCTGAGCCTGGTTCTAATGGAAGTCTCTTCCTGTTAAAAGGGAGTTCTTCTTTCTCACAGTTGCTAAGTGCTTGCTCACAGGGGATCGTCAAATTGTTGGGGCTTTCTCTGTACTTCTGTAGGGTCTTTATCTTACAGTGCAAAGCGCCTTGAGGTGACTTTTGTTGTGAACTGGTGCTATATAAATAAAAGTGAATTGAATTGAAGTGAACTGAATTTGTGTCCACCGGGAAGAGCTAGAGGAAATGGCCCCATGACCTGGGTAAGTGACAGAAAATGGATAGATGGATGGATGGATAGATAAATGGATGGATGGATGAATGAAAAACTAACATTTAAAATTATGTTAGCTTGTCCCATTGCTTTTGACCCTCAGACAGTCAGGGACTGTGTATAAAAATGACTCTAATTCCTAAACAGTTAGTGCAATACTTTCGTTACACCGCTTGAATTAAGCTGAAAGTCTGCACTTCAATCACATCTTGACTGTCTGATTTCAAATCTACTGTGGTGGTGCATAGTGACAAAGAAATGTGTCATTGTCCCTAAACTTATGGCCCTAACTGTACACATGCTTTAAAGTCGGGAAAAGTATTCATCTGTCCTATGACTGCACGTTACTACCACTAGATTTCTCCTTATCGGCCCTCTTCAGGGTGAAAACTGTAACAATAAAACAGTCCCTGAGCTCCTTCTGAGCTCTTATCCTTCCTTCTTCTCTGTCACCAAAGACTGCAGATGCACTCAGAGAGAACAGTAATGAAACTTCTGATGCTAATGCAGCTGCACTTGAGCTGGGCTATATTTAGTTGAGATCTCAGCCGTGGGGCCTGTGCTGCCTTCTTCTGTGTTTGTTTCTGGGCCCGCGATGGCTAAGGGTGTTTTTAAAAATGTATGGTGGAGGAAACGCTACGCTACAGAGGCAGGTGGCTGTTAGCAGCAGTGCGAGGGATGTGAGAGAGAGGGGGAGAGAAAAGTGCGCACCGGTAATCAGCTCAAGCCTGAATGCTTTACTGCACTAATTCTACCAGTAGAAATAGTGTATCCATGACAACACGCCAGCAATATGATTACTCCTTTTTCTGCTGAGAGCAATGAAACACATTCACATCACGCTGGACCTGCCCTTAATGTCCTGCCTGAGGTTGTTGATTGTCTAGAATGAGTATGTGTGTGTGTACGTGTGCATGTGCGTGTGTGTGTGTGTGTGTATGTGTGTGTGCGGAGGAGGTGTGAATGTCCTTGCTGCTTTCTGCACTCCTGCTCTTAGTCTTGCATGTCTAGACATGTCGATATTCTCGCCCTTTGAAAGTTTCAAGTGAAACACCCCTTATCTCTCTCACACACACGCACACTCACACACATGCTACACATACAAAAAAAGGGCGACACCCCCTGCACTCTTGATAACTGTGACACTACACACACTGAGTCACAGATTACACACAGCAAGCAGCAGGTCTGAGTGGTTGCCTGAGCGACTGATGTATCAAAGCTTTTGATATTCACACCTCAGAAGAAACAGTTTCGTTTTAAAGTCATCTTTAGCATATGAACGATAACAAGATATTATGATTAAATCACAAAGGAAACTGTGGAATATTAAAATGAGGAGACCAAAGATTCTCAAAAAGTAAAGCTGCTACTTGTATTCATGGTTTCAAACCATAGGGTGTATATAAAAGATGGACGAAGCAACAGTCAGCTATCAGTTTCTGGACTTCACATTTTGAAGCCTCCACTTCTGGATTTTGGCACCTGCCATACTGATTGTTTTGGAGCCAGAAGTTACTACAGTATTGTGCAAGAGTGTTGAGCCACCCCTCATTTCTTCATATTTTGCTCCCAAGGAGCCAGACTTTCTTGTATTTTTTAAAAGTGCTCTTGAGCAGTAGTTCTCCAGGTTTTCTGAAGATCTTTCAGAGTTTTTCTTTGACCACTGGCTGCTTTTCATTCATTTTCAGTCACAGCCCTTGTACCTCACCATTAATAAGGGGTGGCTTGATACTTTTGCACAGTACTCTATATTTGGACCAGATGGAAAAGTGCTAATTCATCAGTTAACTCTGACAAGCTGGATCCATAAACTCTAAGACTGCAAAGCACAGACAGATACTTCCTAATCAGAACTAAAACAGACTAAAGTAATCCTAAAATTTCACTGATCAAAACTGAAGCACAAACTTCTTAGATGGCCTGTTAATAAATTAATAACACCAAACAAAAAGTACTATTTATCAGATACCCCCCTTAAAATACACAAACACATTGGAGAAGTCCAGTTCATCGACTCAAAATATTAAAGGCAGCTGTCAACCAAAGCAGCCATGCAACTTTAGGCCTAACCAGCATCCAAGAAAATGAGATTAAAGTAATTTACCCCTCAGCAGCTTTTAATAAAGATAGAACTATCCCTAGAGACCAAAACAGCTCTGTGTATCAGGCTGTGAACAAGTTTATTTCTGCAGTAAAGTTGGGCATTTTGATATTGCACTCCATGGGGACTGACTCACTTTTGGAGCCAGCCTCAGGTGACCACAAGAGGAATTGCAGTTTTTTTTGGTACTTCTGCCTTGGCTTCATTTCAGTTTCCAAAGTGTGACCTGTGGGTCAGTGGTGACTGTTGGTAATAGCTTTACTGTTGTGTGGGTGCACTAGAGAGGTAAAACAGATTTCATCTCCCCATGCTTCATGGTATATCTAAGACCTACTTTGCTAAAAGTTTAAAAGCCAACAAATACAGACAAAACACCTTTCTTATTACATTACAAATATCAACTAAAAGTAACGCTTGGATTTTGACACACAAAACAGCAAATTTAACACTAAAAAGCCTGACTAAGAAATGACTGCTCAGTGCATTTCGGGCATCCATCATCGTTTTCCTTATGCAATTCAGGGTCACATTGGGACTGGAACCTATCCCAGCTGTCATGGGGTGAGAGGTGGGATACACCCTGTATAGGCCACCAGTCTATCACAGGGAGACAGACAACAATTCACATTCACACTCCAAATAATTCCTTTCTTTGGTTAGCTCTTTGGCAAAGCAGAGAGAGAAATTATGGGAGTTCAATCAGTGCGACGGCTTGCAGAGATGCACTTGGATGCAGTCCCCCAAAAAAGCCAGCAACGCATAGCCCAACAGCCTTGATGCCATGCATATTTAGGCATCTAAATGTTTAATAAATAAACCTGCTTTTGACTTTATTTTGCCTGATATGCGCATTTATCCTCATTGGCCTTCATTCATATCATAGCTCCTTTAATTCGGAACCCCTGTGTTAAACTAATCTGTTGCTGTGGCCTTCACCATGCTTCCAACATGTACATATAACCCTAAACATGCATTCTATTATCATTATTATTTACAGTATATCCTTCTCCTATATCATTTCACCATCAACTGTGAAACTAAACAAACTTCAAATAACCAATATCCTGTACTTTCAGAACACTTTCAGCTTTCAGATTTACAAAGTGCTGCATCAAAATGACACAAAATGAAAAATCAAGCATTTTAAAAAGGAACAATCTACGTCATTCATATATTCAATGTAACATTTCTGAGCTTGCCCAGGCTGTAATATAACAAAGTTGGCATGGAAACAAGCATAAAGTAGATGATGAACCCAAGCACCTCCATTTCTCACTAGCCAATTTTCTTACATCCCACCACTTGACTGGGTGAGACGACTTATATAAACTGGTCTCCAGCTTCTGATAAAAGATCCACAGAGAAGTTAATATAGCTTCAAAATGTGGCTGCCTAGAAGTAAGCAATATTAAATTTTACTTCTGGTCAGTTGTGTTATAAACAGTTGCTGCTGGGTCAGTGCTGGTGCACCATTTTTTTCCTAATTGCCTAGTGGGGGTGTAACAACTCTCCAAAACTATGGTTTAGTTCTTACCAAGGTTATAATAATGAATTGAAAACAGCAAACAAAGACTAGGTGTGAAAAAACATCTCAGTAAAATAAAATCTAGACTTAAAAGATAAACTGAAACAAAAAATGTAAAGAAAATGTCCTTAATAATCTTTAATATCTGTACTTTCACTTCTTCCTTTTTTCCTGAATGGGTCACCACAGCGGATGAATCCACATTTGTGATTTGGCACATTGCAACATTGGATGCCCTTTCTGATGCAACCCTCCCTTTTGTCTGGGCTTGGGATCAGTACTAGGAGTACACTGTCTTATGATCCCTAAAGGCTGGGACTGTGTCTTCTCCTAAACCAAGGACCTTTCACATGTGTATATGTAGAATGTATAAACCACTACACTATGTAGGACACATCAATAATAACTGCTCCGAATTTCCTAATTTTCAAACAATACAAACCGGAACATCAATAAACCAGCCACAGGGGCCCACAAGCCAATGTACTCCTAGTGCCGGTCCCAAGCCCGGGTAAGTGGTGAGGGTTGCGTCAGGAAGGGCATCCGGCGAAAAAACTTTGCCAAATCAAATATGCAGATTCGTAACACGACTTCCATACCAGATCGGTCGCGGCCCGGGTTAACAACGACCGCCTCCGGTGCTACTGTTGGTTGAAGACCAAGGAGGGGGAGAGGGGGAAAGCGTGTTAGAAGGCAGAGAGAGAGAAGGAAGACTGATGGATGTAGTGAAGGAGGACATGCAGAGGGTTGGTGTGAGGGAAGAGGATGCAAGGGATAGGATGAGATGGAGGCAGATGATCTGCTGTGGCGGGAACAGCCAAAAGAAGAAGAAGAAGACAAACAGGAACATCAATGACCTAGTAGCACATCTAGCTCATGATCCATCACACTTCACAGGTTACTATAATATTTTTAGTACAGAAAAAACATGATTACTTGTCTTTGGTTGGTTGTATTACATAAAGAGAATTAAAATTCATTGACAAGTCAAGAAGGCTCACACACAGTCATAGTAAAGACAACAACCTTAGTTCTTAAGACAGCTTAAGGCATTATTATGTCATAAATAAACCTAATGACAGAGGGCAGGGGGTACACGCAAACACTCATTTTATGAAAATTACAATATGATTCTTGCAACAATTCTTGAGAAAATGGAAAAGTGGCCGTAAAGCAATAAATGTGATCTTGATCTTGACCTTGAGCACTCTTTGGGTGAGGACCCGTTAAGTGATTACTGTGTGTTTTACTAAAATTTTACCAATCCTCTAGTGGGGGTAGCAATTTTTGTGAATTGTGGGTAGATGGACAAACGACGGATGCCTCGCTATGGCAGTAGCTCATTGATCCTTTGGCTGGATGAGCTAGAAACTAATAAACCTGAATGTCAATAGCATAGTAGCGTATCCAGCTCATGATCCCTCACAATTAACTTTCACAATTTCACACTTGAATTTATAATATGTGAAGTACACAAAGAAAATTATATTTCTTGTCATTAGTTGGCTATATAGCACAAACACAAGAATTAAAAATCCATCAAGAACAGCCACAAATTAATCTGGTTCACCACCAAAAGAAAGCATTTGTGTTCAAGAGTACTATGACTGCATGGTCAGTAGTAACCATGGCCATAAAAAGCATGAAAATTAGTGAGTGTGTCAGCACGTCATAGTACTAACATAGTCAGTACTAATGATCAGTGCAGACAGTATAGGCCACTATGACCTTGACCTTGACCTTGAGCATAATATGGGTGAAGACCTGTTGGGTGATCATTTTGTGTAATTTTCATTCAAATCTGAACAATACTCTAGGAGGAGAAGCAATTTTTGTGACTTTTGGACAGAAGAATGGACAGACAGATGGGCAGACAGCGTGCCATGGCATTAATGCATGACACCTTGCCATGGCATTAATGCATCAGTTCTTCACCTGGAAAACTTTGAAACTAATGAAAATATATTAAGCTATAAATAACTTGGGGTCTTATCACTCTATGGACAACAAAAAAATGGAGAAAAAAGTATTTTTACTATAGGCCTTCATCACTTGCTCGTTGTTGCATATTAAACAAAAAATAAATAACATTATTCTGATGCAGTTTCAGTTCAATTGGCACATATATGATCTTTAAACATTACAGGTTTCACCTGAAGACCATGTCCTAACATGGTAGCATTAGCTCTGGGGACCACAGTACTGGAAGGTGGAACTGTGATAGTTTATTGCAAATGTATGTACTGAGATTTCAGCCTTATTGACTAGCACACATCTACTGAAACCGGTGAAAGCATAGTTTTAAATTATTGTGTTGACTCCCCGCTTTAGTGGGCAACATTATTATTTGCATTAATAATTGGTGTGTGCTGGTGTGTGTGGGCATTGCGACGCCATCAGGAATGAAACCGAACTGTTCATACTGGACTTGCGAGTAATAAATCTTTAACAGCAGTTACTTTTGTTGAACCACAGGAATGAGAGAAGACCAGCTGAGTCTACATATATATTCTTAGAGCTACGAAAACCAGAAAAACAGACTATGTCTGTACTGACAGAAGACTTAGCTTCTGTAGCATATTGAGCAATTTCCCCCTGAGATTAATAAAGTATTCTGATTCTGATTCCGATTCTGAGGTTAGATACAACTACAACCCATTACATTTTATTTTATAGAGTATTTGTCCTTTTGCTAATCAATGAACTGCATTTACGCTGCATATTGTCAAAATATGTGAGGGCTGTGCTGTCCAGTTTCATTTCTGAGAAGGTCAAGCTATGGCATATATTTAAAAGCATACTGTAAATCATGCATAAGACAGGCACGTTAATGTGAGGCTACAACATGAATAAAAGTTCAGTGGGAGTGAAAGATTCTGCGGGGGACTCACTGACAAGGCAAATGAACATGAGTGGAACTGATTCATTTCAATAATCACCAATGCAATCTACCAGGAACAGACCAGATTAAGGTACGGGCAATCACAGGCATGATTGTTACCCGTTACTTTCAATTACTCCCTTACATTAAAGAGCAAATTTACTGCCAGTGCATGGCCATGGATCAAGTCCAAGGCTCAGTGACAACCAACAGAAAGGACCCTAAACTTCTGGCACCACACTCAGAGCTGAGAACCATCAGTTATTATGCACTTACTCCAAATAAATTAGCTGTTTTCACATATACAGTGTAGCACTCCATTTTTCCAGACATCATTCGATGACGGTGCATTTGAGAACACAAATGTCTGGTACAGTCAGATTGGATATTAGTTGGTATTTAACCAGCCAGTTAACCCAGTACAACGTCTGTGTGATGTCGGATAGCAGAGATAATTCTCCAGAGCATCCACTGCTAGAGAGTGGTCATCATGTGTCCTGCCTCCTGCAAGCTCTATCAATGCAGCTCCCTCACCTGAACCACATGGAATTTCCAGTAGTGCAAATGAGTATGAATTGGCCTCGTGAACAAGACTGTAAGATACTTGAACTCCTCCCCTAAGGGCTTCTTAAAAGTATCAGCTTACAGATCTCATAATTTTTTATAAATTATGGAGTAGCTTCTAATCCTTCATTCCTTTCTACTTCAATCCAAACAGCATATCTTGCATTTTAAAGACTCTGCTGATATTACAACTTAAAAAATACTGATAAACAAAAGGAGAATTAATCTACCACTGCAGGGCTTGGATTTCAGTGTAGGATTGGGGTATTGCATATAATTTAATGCACATAATTCCTGCAAATCTAGCATTTATAATGTGGGAAAGTACCACACATTATTACAGAGATATAACAGTGTTCAGACAAATGTTTGCACAGATGTGGAACGACTGGCCAGAAGTGCAGAGGACCTTCCTCTCAAGACTACCAGCTCGTGCTGCTCAGAAACCCTTGCTAGTAAACAAACAAACTTAAAGGTCTGAACTTAAAAGCACGCAAACATGGACTGTTGGCTCAAAATGTAAAGGTACCTGCTCAGAAAAGAAACCCAAATGAGAAAAAAAATCAAAAGTGGACTCTGAAAGGACTAGTGGAAACAAAGTTAATGTTAACTACGTTAATCCTCATGATCCTCAGAGAGGTGATGCCAACAATATGAAGATCAAGCAACAGCTCAAAGACAAGTTTGAGGCTAGAATATATTTGTGGCTCAAAGTTATAATTGTGAAATGAGGTTATCAGAGGACAGGAAAATGAACAAAGCAGCCATGGAGACAAGAGAAAAGAAAGCCATCAAAACAAAGACAGACAGAACAAAATTACAGCAATAATGTAGTGACAGGAAAACAACAAAACACAATCTGAGGTAAGATTAGAACAGTGCAGCTTCCCACCCGCAAAGTGTATAAATACTCCCCTGTAGAAAGCATTGAGGGGGGCATTCCCAAAAATGTTTTGAAATATGAATTTCAAGCCCTGTGCTGTATGATATCCTTAGACTGTGACGCAATCTGCATGTATGACCTAACATGGGCAAAGGTTTGGGTCAAAATTGCCTCTGAATATTCATAAATATCCACCTTATCTAACTTGTGTCTCTTCTTTTGTTTTTTTTCAGTATAACTCACATAAATGCAATCACTTTTCCCCTTCTAGAGGAGCCTGGTTTACATGTAATATGAAAATGAAATCAAAGTATTCCTAAGAAAACAACATCCCTGTATGCAGCTCAAAGCAGT
The DNA here is from genome assembly GCA_015106775.1 of Etroplus canarensis. Classification (NCBI taxonomy): domain Eukaryota; kingdom Metazoa; phylum Chordata; class Actinopteri; order Cichliformes; family Cichlidae; genus Etroplus; species Etroplus canarensis. The sequence goes on along the minus strand of VUQH01056986.1, from coordinate 16,641 downwards.
GGAAAATCTCTTTTTTAATTTCTGAAAAAACAGCAGCAGAAGAAAAACAAAAGCTATTTGAATGCAAGGGAACAATAGTAAAGTGTACGTGAGTCATAGACAAAGCACTGATGACACTGCTGTAACCTTAGAAAGGTAATGCAAGTGAGAAATACTGGGCTTGGGTGCATGAGCTGCACATCCCTTTACATTTTATCATTAGGTACAAATGTGGCTCAGCTGACTTTGAATCTTCCAGAACAAAGGTCAAGACCACAAAGTAATGATCTCCCATTTCCTCTCCTCTGATTTCCTTACCGGTCCCTGGGCGTCCCATTATTATTTGCTTGCGTGGAGCAGGGTGTGGTGACTCTGCTGGAAGTATGAGTGGCAGCAGTGCAGTTGGTGTGGGATGACAAGCTACTGGCTGTGGCAGTGCCCCACTGGAAGCGTCCTGGTGCCCCTCGGGTTTCCTCTCCCTCTCCCTGCCTCCAGAACCAGACGAAGACAGGACCGAGCCTGATGAAGGCGTGATGCACCCAGGAGTGGAGGGGCTAGTGAGGGAAGCGTGGCCCCCTGTGGCTGGAGTCAAGGACTGGGGAGAGACATCAAAATGTATCAAAATATTTATAGTATTTTAAGAAAACTCAGATTATTCACAACATCCTGCACCTGGAAATGCAAACTTGGGTGGAGTGGTTTCAAACATTTTTCAACTCATTTTGATGATTTGCCCTAACTCTGGGTCCGACAGCCCAAAATACAAAACATACAAGGTTTGAGCGATACGATATTCATTACCTTCCACAATTTTAGGCTATTTTGGGGATTAACATTCTTATTCATCATTAAATATCACCAGGGAGGCACCTGATTATTCCTAAAATCATTCTTAAGTTGAAAAATCTCTTGAACAAGAAGGCTTCAACAGAGACTTGATGTCAACATCATGAAGTCCTTTTGGGAATAGACCTAAACTTGCCTACCTGTCATATCTTAAAAAATCTAACTAGGAGAATTGGTGCTGTTTTAAAGTTCACCCCAAATATGGATATTATTTGGCCTGTAGTGTCATTTATCAAGGTTTCTTTTCTTGTGAATTGCCCAGTTTTGTTATCAGCTGTTCAGATGTCTGTATTCTCTTGACTGTAATGAAAGTCAATGGTTGTGGTTAACAACGCCCCAAAAATACATTTGAAAATCTCAAAAGCAAACTCTCTTTTCAGAAATCATGGCAAAAATCATAACCCCAGTTATTTTCGTGAATACTGAGATCGTCATGTGTGAGGTGAATGCATAAACCACTACAATATCAAGGATGCTCAAAAACTTGAATTAGAATGTCAAACGTAGTGGATCATCAGGCTCAAGTTCCATTACAATTCACAGGTTATTGTAATGTGTGAAGTACAGAAAGAAAGTAATAAGTTTTCTTGCCACTGGTTGCCTGTATTGCACAAACTAAAAAGGATTCAAATGCAGTGAGAAGTCAACGAGGCTCACAAACAGCCAAAACCAGTTATATTCACAGCAATCATTCACCACCAAATGAAATGAATGTCTGTATTCATGAATATCATGACTACATTGTCAGTAGCAATATGTATGAATATACGCATTGTGTGAACGCATTAGCATGTCATAGCAGTAATCGTATTACTGATGTTAGCATAATGCTGATAGGAAGGCTCCAACTACACCTTTCTAATATGGTAGTCAACCAACAGAGTGGCTCCAACTGTGATCATGGCCAATAAGATCATGATCATCACAGTTTAATAGAATACAAGTGGTATGCAACATGTGTGGCAAAGCGATATTTCAAGCTACGACAGCTCTATTAGCAGTAGGTCTACTGTCTAACAGAAGAGAACCGTGAAAAACCTGCCAGCACGATAGGAATAACGACTATAGGAATAGTGGCTGTGGAATGTTGCAAACTGACCTTCAAGTTTTCCACTTATAAAAAAAGGGAAGTTATGCTGATCCTATTGGTGAACTAAGTTATTACCCTTTTATAGCCCGCCGGGACCCAATGCTACTCTTAGGCCACGGCCCTTGTTCTTGACCAGCCCTAACCTAGCTTAAGACATTATTATGCCATAAATAAACCTAATGATGACATTTTTGTATTGACGGCAGAGGGTTACACATAAACACTCATTACATGAGCATTACAAGCCAGAACAGTACTCTTAAAAGTAGTGATTTTTGTGAAAATATTAAAGTGCCTGCAAAACAACAAGTACAACCTTGACCCTGAGCACAGATTGGGTCAAGATAATCAAGTTAATCACTCTGTGCAAGTTTCATTATAATCTGACCAACACTCTAGGAGAAGCTGCAATTTTTCATGTCATAATTTCTGAAAAAAAGACACTGCTGCTCAGTTTTTTAAAAGCATTTTTTGGCACTTTGAGCACCACCAGGCAAGTGGCATTTTCTTCCATTATATTTAAGAGAGGACAGACATTTCTGCTGATATCTTAAAAACTGGGCAACTCACGCCAAAATGACCTAGATAGATAATTAGTACTACAGACCAGAGTAAAAATGTACTAATTTAATTGTGGTCTGAACTGTTCCTTTAAGGCAGCAGTTTTTTTAAAACTATGGAATGGGCCCTGTATGGAGTAAAAATAATGATCACAAAAAGACTTCACAGATCTTGTCATACTGCTCTTTATTTTACCAAAATTCACCTCGGATCCAAACTGTGGAGTGGAGGACATAAGCTCTTTTTGGCTTCTGTGGTGGGGTTTGCCAGAAAAAGCTTGAGAACCACTGCTTTACATTATCAGTCACACCAAATATTGACTGTTTTTAATCCTGTTTGTAGGAAATTAACAAATAAAAACCATAGTACTGATTGTACAGTGTTTTAGAAAGTTCTCTTGCTTTATTTTTAGTGCCTAAACATCTGTACATACTGTACACCATGAACTAATAAAGGCACGATTTTACTGTATGACTGCTGTACCAGGGTAGCTCAGATTATGCTGATCATATCAACACTACAGCTTAAAATTACATATCATATAAAAGGAGGTGATCATATATCACAAAAACATAAACTAACTTCCTTACCGAGCTGGATGTGACCAGGACAAGTGTGGATGTGGGGTTGCGAAGGAGAACAGTCCCATTGGTGGCGGCCCCGTTGATGGGGACCGGAGCCTGCAAGCCTGGGGGGGCTGTGTGTTGGAGCTGGGTGTGCTCTCTCGACCTGCTTCTCTCTCTCTTTCCTAATGGGCCGTCAGAGAATTTGGCCAGGGGGACATCAGGGTTGCGTACAATGACTGGTGAATCACGGAGGGGCACGATGCGACGTGGGGAGGGCTCCTGAGGCAGTGGTGAAGGAGGAGTGGGAGAGACCAGCATAGGTGGAGGCGTGGAGGCGGCAGAAGATGATGGCCTGCTGGTGGCACTACGGGGACGTGAGAAAGAAAGTGAGGAAGGTGTTGTGGGCTGACTCTGAGGGGAAAGGACTCTGAAAGCGGCAGGGCTGTGGCCCAGGGGTGGGTCTCCCACAACCCCACCCCCTACACCCACCAGCTGCTGTTGCTCGTGTTTGGTCTGATAGTCCTGGACAGCAGGCAGGGGCGGGGGAGGATGGGTGTCAAGCTTCCTCTTGCCAGGGCTCATGGGGACTGTGAAAGTCAGGTTGGTCTGAAAAGTGGGTACAATCCCTGAAAGATGGCGCTCTCTCTCTGCACCTGGCGTACCCATCTTAGTGCCACTGAGCTGCCGGTGGCGGCGTGGAGTAAGTGAGGCAGTAGCAGTAATTGGGCTGAAATTAGCAGGCCGGAAGCCAAACAGCGGAGAGGGTGAAGGTGATGGTGTGGGAGAGAAGGGTGACTGGTTGGAGATGGGAGAGAATGAGGGTGTGCCAGAACGAGAGCCACCCAGAGAAACGAGCATGGTTGCTGCCTCACATTCATCAAAGTCAAAACGAGACAGGTCCTGGGGTAGCAGCGAGGGAAGGACTAGGCGGGGACGAGAGTCTCCTCCACGGCTGCTGGCCTCACTGCTTTCCCTTGACGTCTCATCCCAGTCAAACTCTGAGCTGGCTCTCCCACTGCCCAGTCGGAGGTCAGACGGCGTGAGGGTCCCTGTGCTGCTGGCTCCGCCTCGATCACGGCCACCTCCGCTGGCTTCCATCTCCTTGGTCCTCATGGAGAGATGTCTGGAGCAGTATCCTCGACGCTGGGACTCTTTGGAGCAGCCCTCTCTGGAGCACAGCCTCCTCCACTGCTTCCCATTAAACTTCTTTCGTATGCCTGTCGGTGTGCATACCACATCTCCCTTCTTGTACTTTTGCTGGGCAGCTGTCAGTGGAGTGCGGGAACGAGATGAGGAGGAGGATGTCGAACCTGATCCGGATCCACCACCGGCACCACTGCTGGCAGAACCTCCTCCTGACACCTTATCTACTCTGGAGGAGGATGTCGTGGAAGAGGAGATGGGAGGGAGAGAAGGGAGCTGGGGGGTGGTAATGACAGTACCAGCTGCTGCAGCTGCTGGGTCAAGGCCTAACAGGACAGGTGAAGGAGAGGGGTGGGGGTTCAAGGGCAGGTGAGCAGGGGGAATCCCAATGCCCCGCACCACAGACAGGTGGGGGTTGAGGTAGCTAGACAGGGACTTAGAAACAATGTGACGGTGTTGGGGACCTGTCATTGGTTTGGCCCCAGGTATGATTGGCCCCACTGGGACCATATTAAAGCGGGACACCTCCATGTCTTCTTCAGGGGTTAGGGGCATGTATGGGTGATGCTGCTGCTGTTGCTGCTGCTTTTCCCTTTCTCGCTCACTATCCCTCTCTCTTTCCTGTTTCCTCTGGAGGTCCCTCTCCAAGTCATTCTCAATTTCCCACTCTCGGCCAGGAGCCAGACTGAGGACTGAAGCAGGGGTTACTGGAGAAGTGATGTGGCCCAATGTGGAGGAAACAGAAACCATTCCTGGGTAGGGTAATCCTCTCCCCAACACTGATCCAATGTTGGGGGTCATTCCTCGGCTCAAACGACTAACCTCCTGCTCCACATCCATCTCCACATCCCGCTCTCTCTCCTTGTCTCTCCCCACCTCTTCTCCTTCACGCCCCCCAGCAGAAGGCAAATCCAGGTCCCAGGGTGGCACCAGAAGCCTGAGTGTTTGTCGGGAGACCCATACTGCCTGGGTGGCACCCCTGCCATCTTCATCATTATCCAAAGCGTGAGGCCTTTCATCAGATAGCAGGACACGGTAGCGGTTGGCCACTGCTGGGTGTGGATCTACCTGGGTCACCACACCTTCTCGGTACCACTGCCACTGACCCTCGCTACCCTCTTCGTTGCCAAATGGTACACAGACACGGGTGCCTATAGGTACTGGATGGACACCAGGTGGCGGGGCATCCAGGATAATGTCCACCACCCCTGGGGGGCTGTCATGTTGGTATGGATAACGGCATAGTGTCTTCTCCCCGTTCAGCTGCACCTCCAGGCTTCCGAATTCACCGCTGACCTTACGTACAACACCAGCCCGGAACACCAAGTCATCCCTCCTGTCATCACCTCCCGCCTCGTCAATTCTTCTCCTGAGCTGGCGGGCAAGGATACGCTGATTCTTCAAGCCTTTGGCTAGGGCGTCGGACAGCGCATCAGGGAGACTGGGTGCTACATGTGCTGACACCTGAGGGAGGGCGTGTGTGTCGCTAACTACCTCCAGGTCAGCTGAGTGCTCGCTGGCTGTGTCTGTTGAGGAACATCGGGGCAGTGGGCTGGGGGAAACCCGTTCTGCATCTGTCACCCCTTCCCCTCCTCCAGGCCTTTCCCTGTCCCCTCCAAGTGACAGGATAGGGGGTCCTGGAGAGTCCTGAGGCCCGTCCCTGCTGGTTGTCCTGCTATGATCATTTCCATCAGAATGCGAGACACTGACATCAGTTCCTGGAACTGATGACACTTGGTTGAGGACTCCGCTGCTCTGAGGAAGAGGAGGGGGCGAGGAGGATGCAGGGTTGCTATGGTTACCAGCAGTATTAGATGAGCAGTGTTCGGAGGTGTATTTCTTTTTGGGGACGCGGGCCTTGAAGGTGGCTGTTTTCCGACTGGAGGCTGGGTTTGGGCTGTTGTTAGCACTTGGTGTACTACTGTTACTACAACTGCTACCACCGCTGTCACAGTTGCTGCTGCCACCGCTTGCAGCAGACCTCCCTGAACGATCATCGGAGGATGTCGAAAACTTCCCAGAATCCACTACTGTGGCCTCCGACAGCCCCTCCCCATCTGAAGAGTCCCGTGCTCTGACTGCGTCCACCTGAGAGGACTCTGAGTGTGAGTTAGAAGAAAACGAAGAGGAGGGAGTTCGGTTTTGTGGGGATCTGCTTCTGTCTCTGTTCTCGTCTGAGTCTCTTTTCTCTCCTCCTTCTGGGGCATCCCCCGCTCCTCGCCGCTTCCCTCCTTTGGCCCGGGTGGAGGGAGGGGAGCGCCGGCCCTGCTTTTTTATCGGCTTCATCTTTTCATCTGGTTTGCTTTTTCTCCAAACAACTCTTTTTATTTATTTATCCCAGAGATTCTCCTTGGTGTTCCTCTCTTGCTCTGTCTCGTTATTTCCTCCTCCTTTCCTTTCTCTCTATTTTCTTCCACTGCCAGGGCCTCTCACTCTCATCCTGTCTTGTCTTCACTGTGCGACTTCAGCACTTGCCCACCTTATTCCAGAGATTCTGAAAACAGAAAGAGAACAGGGAGTGTGGGTTATGACAGAAATGCAACTCAAAAGCTCTTCTGAAAACATTCAAATGATGGCCAAAGTAATTAAAAATAAAAACACAGCAAAGAGCATTAAAAAAGTAAGAGGAATAAACAGTTAAATATTAATTTAAAGAAATGTATTCCCTGCTAAATGATGCACCGTCGTATTAGAGTAGTAATGAACATGACTCATCTACAAATTCATTACACATTAATTCATTACATAACAGCCTCTACTCACATTACACAAGACCTGCATCCATACCAGGTGCATATTGAAAACAGGAGGCCATATTGTAGGGTAAACACAATGTAGGCTTACAGCACAGCATGGAAATAGTGAGGAGCACTTTGCAATTTGCCCAGACAAGCCTTTCTGCATGCAATCCTTTCTCACACACACTCTCACACACAGTACTTCTTGGCCCGGGCAGTAGAGGCGGGGGAATTCCTTCTTCGCTCACATACTGAAACCCTCCCTTTCTCTCTCTCTTTCTCTCTCGCTTTCTCAGTGGCGACCTTTATCTATGTATTTCAAAGCAGAGTCAATCCGCCCCTACAACTAACTCCATTTCCTGTGGAAGACCATTACCTAACTTCCCGTTACTTTATTCCTCCCTCTCTCTTTGCGATGATTACGCTTTCATTCTTATCCGCCTTGCCTGCATTCTCTCTTTCCATAATATCGATCTTTTTTACCTCTCATCTCTATCTTTTCACTTAGTCTCTATCCTTGTTTTGTGCCGCAGCAATCCAGAAAAGCACAGTTGTTCACAATAATTGCTATTCCACACCAGAGTCATTCAGCAGCACTCTTAGCCATGCCAGAGTCATTCAGATTATCTCTTATTCTACACTAGCCTCATTCACAGCTCGGACTCCCTGTTTAGAAAGCAAAACGGATTGATTCTGTTGTCGTCATTTAACTGGTTTGTTTGCTGTGTGGCTGATGCGTGCGGGACTTGCCTCAGGTCGTAGCAGCTGTGAGCTCTGCCTTATTTCTTTGAAAACAAAGTCTCCATAGAGCCAGAAAGATGTACAGAAGAGGGAGCACCAAAACAACCCTTATATGCTCTGTCATCTCCATGTAATTCCTCACTCCAGCTGCGATGTTTGCTGTCAAAATGTGCTGTTGTGATGTCTATCAACCAAGCACTAGGCATGTCTACTTGTCAGTGACAGTTTGGCTGTCTGTTAACTTACATGTCTGCCTGTCTGTCCCTGTTTCTACATTCGTCCTCCCACTAGTCTCGGTCTCCCTGTCTGCCTGTCTCTGTTCCCTTTTGCTGTCTTCCTGTTTGTCTGTGAAGGCTCGCGTTCATTCAGGTCCTTTTAATATCTGCCACATCATATCGGCTGGAGAGAAATCCATTTTCAGAGATGAGTGCTGCCTGTCTCAAGGCCACACACACACACACACACACACACACACACACACACACACAGAGCAAACATCTATGCCATGATAACTGATAGTGCATACAGAGAGGGTAGGAGCTCATAGCCATCACTGGCCTCTATGTAAATCTCTATTTAGGACAGACAACTGTAGAGCAGCCACCATAAAATAATTTGGCATCTGGCCTTACTTGGTCATGATAGAAGTATGCTACATGTGTTTACTCAGTAGTGCACTGTGTACAACAGCTGGTGTCAGAGTCATGGGCCGTATGATAAGAGCTTAAAGGCAAACTGACACAACACACGCTAACCTCAGTGAAATATGGCGCAAGGCAGCCCATGCAAGAGCTGAATGTTTTACATTCATGTAATCATCAGGTGCACATAAAGAGCGGGCTAACAAGCTCAGTCCTAATTTACTTGGAGAAAAACATTTAAATTGTTGGCGTGTGCAGCTAAGAGAAGTCATATGAGGAGAGAAAATTATAATTTAGAATACACGTCTGTTCAAGTGCAGATCACCTTTTCAACCACAACTGTGCCAAACGGACTATTAAACCAAGTATAAACTAAGTCATGGGGTAATTTTCACTTTGCTTTTATCCTGGGCAAAAAAATCCCAATATTATTGCAATATCTACATATCAGTACTAGGGTTTTTCCTGGCTCAGACTAGGCCTTTGGAGGGGGGGCTGAGTATTAGTAAATGAAGTGAGTCTGTTTTACCTTAACTGACACATATCAATGCATTTTCATATTTTACTATTTTTCTAGCGACTGATAACAGAATTGAATATCTTGCCTCAGTAAGTGAAACAACCATAAATAAAAATGGGTTAAAAATACTGGTGGGCAACAGAAAGTTCTACATGCAGAGAAACCCCTGTCTGTGTGTTATCTATTATGGTAAGAATATTACTAAAGTGGAAGTGCACAGAGCTTATGAGAGAGTACCCGTTACTATACAAAAGCATACAATGAGAACCAACACACAATTATTTACAATATTATCATAGTTTTCGTGACTTCCCTAGTACAAGTATTACTTATGCATACAAAACTGTATGCCCTCCAGAATATTTAAAACACTGCCATAAAATCACTATGATAACCCATAAGGGATTTAAAGTGTGAAGTTGTGAACTTTCACAGACATTTCAGTCCCCTGTGGTATCTTCTAAGTGTATTTTGAACCCATGTCAGGATAAATGGCATCAAAAAGTTTTGTTATTGGCAAATCACCTCTTGAAAGCTCAAAACAGGATTAATACAGAGCTGTCATAATTACAGGGCAGGTCAGCATATGCATAATTGCAAACCAGAGCAAAGCAGATACCAGCTGATCTGGATTATCATGGAAATACAGTCCTAATAACAATATTACTGCAATACCTACAGAAAAATTGTGCATCACTGACATATCAGTATTTCATGTTTAAAAACCACAGGTTTTGTGACACCCCTAGTACATATATTCCTTATACATACAAAAAACTGTATGCCCCAAAGACATTTATTGTTTACTATAATAATGCACAGGGGTATATAATCATTAAGATAAATACATCTAAAAGTTTTCTGTCGCACAGAGTGCTTCTGTAAAATTTATAACAGGCTTACCACACAGCTGGCTGCAATAAGGACAGGGCAGGCCAATCATAAACCAAAGAAGAGCAGATACCATCTGATTTGGATTATCATTGGTTAAAATTAAAAAAATTCACAATAATAATATTATCTCATTAACTATAGAACATTTAAAGGAAAAAATAGAATTAAAGCAATCAGTCAAATTAATGGGTAGCTTTTTTAGCTGTGTGTTGCCTTATTTGGAAACTTAATAAATGCAGATACATGGAGGTGGGGTGAGAGTCTGTAACTATAAAATAGCATAAAAAAACAACAACATACTTATTTACCATATTATGATTATGATTAAGCATTATTTATATGAAAGTTATTTTTAAAACACTGGGGTTATTGTTACAACCCTAGTACATCTAATCATTATGCATACAAACTGTATGCCCTCTAGAATATTTATAGCAATACTGGCATAAATTCTCTATAATGTAATGGCATCTATAGCTCCCACCTGTGAACTTTCAAACACATTTCAGTCCCTTTTAAGTGTATTTCTGATTCACGTTTAGCTGAATGAGAGCTAAATGCTCTACAAATAACATGTCATATGCACAGCACCTCTTTAAAGTTCACAATAGGCTTACTACAGAGCTGTAATAATGGTGGAGCAGGTCAGTATATGCATAATCATATTCCAGACCCAAGCGGCTACAAGTTGAGCTGGGATATTGTGGTTAAAATGACAAACAACTTCACAATAATGATAAAGTCGTGACAACTATAGAAAAGTTGAAGGAAAAACAGAGAATTAATGCAATCAGTCAAATCTGTCTCTAACTTTGCTTACTGTGTGCTTATTGCCTTTTTTAGAAAATTAATCAATCCCTAACTCAGGTGTATGGAGGTGGCATGAGAGTCTGTAACTGTCCAAAACAAAGGTGGGGGGAACAATCGATACTGCATGGTATCACGATATTTTGTGTAGCAGTATTGTATCAATACAGGGACACCAAGCAACTATATCTTTTTATATAAATTGCAAGTACAAATTTAACTTTTTAGTGCTACAACAATAAAAGCAATTGCTTTTTCAGTCCACCTACAAAATCTAAGTCTATTTTCACATTCTTCACTTGCTGAAGGGACTGCATAACTTTTGCTGTACAAGTTGCACCATTCAAAATACCCGTAATGGTACAGTAGTCCACACACATTCGAATTCAGTTAAGTTGGACTACACTGTAATACAAACAGTTCATTTTGTCATTTAAGACAGGTTTAAATGACAGTGTTGGTCAATCTGTCTGCTCTACAGTCCCATTCTGCAGCATTAAAAACGACTTGTGAGAGGAACAGACTGAAAACTTTATCTTATTAGATGAAACAGATAAAGTTTACATTTGGGACCATATTTTGCAATTACGAAGAAGGTGATAAATCACAGTATCTTTTATTGCAATACTCAGCATATTGCAATAATGTTTAAAATCACAACAATATAACATCATAAGGATTTAAGCACCAGGACAATATTGTATCCTGGGGTTTCTCGTGAGTCCCATCTCAAGTCCAAAAACACTCATAATATGAGCATTACTGACATCATCACAGTTACTGTGACACCTCTGTTGCCCTTATGCACAGAAAACTGTATTCCCTCCAGAATATTTATGACAATACTGGCATAAATTCACTGTAACAGCATCTATAGCGAACTTTTACAGATGTGTCAGTGCCTTCTAAGTGTATAACTAACCAACATTAAGCTGAATGAGAGCTAAAACTTTTCTTTTACGCAGAGCATACAGTTTATCCCTTGATAAAAGGGTTACTACAGAGCTATAATGACTACAGGGCAGGTCAATATGCATAATCACAATCCAAAGTGGAGCAGATACCAGCTGATTTGGATTATAATTGGTCAAAATAAAACAAAATAAAACTATTCTGATATTATCATGATAACTATAGAAAACCTGAAGAAAAAACAGCCAGTCAAATTCATCTGTCACTTTTACTGTCTGGCCTATATGCCGTCTGGAATTTTTATGCCAATACTGGCATAAATTCACTGTATTGACCCACAAAGGATCTCTCAAGTCAAGTTGTGAACTTTTACAGACATCTGAGTGCTTTCTTAGTGTGTTTCTGCTTCACATTAAGCTGAATGGGAGCTAAAAGTTTTCTCCTATGCAGAGCACCTCTTGAAAGTTTATAACAGGCTTACTACAGAGCTGTAATAAGGACAGGGTAGGTCGATATCTGCATAATCATAATCGAGAGCAGATAACAGCTGTTAACTTTACCTAGACAAGGCCCCGAAGCACAAAATGCAAACAACAAGCGGTGATGTCACCTCTGCTTTAGCTGGATAGTGCCGTGTCAAGCCCTCGTAGTACCGCGATTACTACCAGTTTTACTCCACAACACTGCAGGCCGTGGCGTGCAGCGACCAGGCCTCAACTACACACACAAGGCCGCTTGGAAATCCTCTGCTTACCGTAACCGGGAAATAACCGGTTTAACGGGCACGCTGACCCTCACTGCCCCCTTCTCCGGCCCATATTTGCCCGCTTACAGCGACGAACAGCTCCGCAAAGTCGCTTGTTTGGCCCATCCGAAAGTGACAGCGGTCTGAAAATAGAGCTAAAGCCGCCAGGATAACTTTAAATTGACCCTCTTCGTCAGTAGCATAATTGCAACCGTGTTACATGAGGTGGAGGGAGGGAGGGGGGTAAAGTGTCAGTGTGTTGCCACAAACTAGTCCAAGGGGAGAAAAAAGGCCTATGCAAGCCCTTTGAAACAACACACCGACACTAACGGCCACGTTGATTGAAGAAAAAAGAGGAAGAGGGGATGACATGCGAGGAGTTTTCGGGGTTTTTTTTCATAATAAGTGTTGTTTCTGGGAAGTCCGGCGGCTGTTATGGCGTTTCTATTTTCTCGTGGAAAAGTTTCAGGCTCACTGTGTCTAAGCCGCACCGCTCCCTGTTTTTTTTTTCTCGCAGAAGACACCCATTCCGCCCTCTTCGCAGGCCACCCAGATATCGGAAACTGTGCTGATCAGCTCCTCAGCTAATACTGTTTGTGGTAAACATGAACAACGTTAGCAAACGCACAACAAGCCCCACTGCAGTGCTGCAGGAGAAGATTTGTAGGCTGCCTGTACTCACCAGAGCTCATGTATAGTACCCCCGGTGTTGTTTCTCTGTTGAGTCCGCCGGGTAAAATAGGGCAGGGTGGCCAGTCGTCCGCAGCTGCCAATTAGCGGCGGTTCATGTTTCTCCCGCAAAGCAACTTAAAAGGAGGAAAAACTACTGCCCTGTACATTCTACACTACAGTCGCAAAATGGTGAATGAAGCCCCAAAGCCTTGACAACCAGCCCGCCCGGCCAATCGCGGAGCACGAACGCTTACAGTAGCCAATAGAATACCGAGTGAAGGGAGAGGGGGCGGAGCCGCATGTCAAAGTAAATTTGACCGACGGCGCAGCTTGGCCAATCACAGTGTGGGAAAACACAGAACAGCTGTTCGGAGAGCGAGGCTGCTGCGACCAATAGAGCTCCTACGTGGGTATGTCTGCGACTTTATACAGGCACGCAGGACAGGAATGAAATCTTTCTCTCCTCCTTTTTTCTTTAATTATTTACTTTCTTCTTGTCCATCCCTTTTTCACTTAGCCACAAACATTAAAGCAGCCTAAAGGGGGCTGTGTCTTGCCAAAACAGGGGCTAGAAATCCTAGTGGACTAAAGAAACAGTGGCATGACATTATCAGATTTAATAATGCTTAAAATGTCAGGTCACAAAGAGTCTCATATTTTCAAACTTCCACTCACACTTCTAAAGCAGTTTTAGCCACCTTAATGTGTGCTGTTCATGTATCTGCATGCAGTCCCATGTGGTGTTCTGCAGCTGCACTATGAACCATGCAAGCCACAGGTTGAGTGTAGTTTCAACAGGAGCCATTGGAAAAAAAAACACCAACTCCCCCAATTCTCATGCTTTCTCGCCCTCTCTCTTTCTACATCCCTCTTTCACTCTTCCAACTAATCAGAGGAGCGCTACACTGCACGGCATTCCTTTGTCCCGCCTCCTAAGCCAATCAGGACATCGACTGGTGGCTATACGTCACCAGAGCGGATTGTGATTGGTTGAGAAGCCCGGGGTCTGCAGGCCAATGACCGAGTGGCGTGGTGAGGTCATTATGCTTGTTGCCATCAGGTTGGCCAAACAGAAGGAGTGAAACCCCAGTGAGTAAGTTGGTCCAAACATGGGATTATGGCTCCTGAGAGAGTGACCCATATACACTGTGGGCCTCCCTGCACACACACACACACAGCAGGCGCAGTGAAGTTATAACATGCCTGGACGTTACATAAGCTGTACGTGTACTGGAGCACACACACATATGCACGCCTTTGTGTGTATTGTACAGACTCTTTGAGCATGCAAACAGGCACTGTTGCACATACAACAAGTAAAGAACAGGTTTATTATAAGTGTTACCTTGCACGCTGAGGCTCGGCTTTCATGTGTTAACTGTACACATGTGAACAACTTCAGACACACACACACACACACACACACACACACACACACACACACACACACACACACACACACACACACACACGTAAGTGACATGATTGTCATCCTGGATGGTAGCCAGTACCTACTCATGCTTCAGCAATGACTCTTCCATCCGGCAAGACTGAAGTGAGTCCATGCTGAAACAAGCCTCTTGAACAAAGACTTGTGATGTGGTAGTGTCACTTCCTGGAAGGCAGTAATTTTGCTTGATGTGGAGTCTTTGTTGGCCAGTGAGGGGGTGAGGCGATACCCCACTGGGATAGATGTAAACTGAAAGAAACCAGAAAGGAAACAGGGCAGCTAATGAGCACAGAAGCAGGAGGATGTTGTGGCTGGTCATAGCAGCTGCTTGGTTTACCAGTCAGTGCTTTCTCAGGCTTCTGCAACACTGAGATATAACTGCTCTGGAGCCTCTGCCTTAAATGTTAAGTCAGAAAATTTAAATAATATAACATATATACAATGGGAGTGTTTGAGGAGAGAGAGATTCCGGTGACAATAAAGATGTCAATGTGGACCCTATAATTAGTGCCAGTGAACTCCAAATGTTGAACACACACCTGCAGCCTCAAACAATCACACAACTGTCTTAGAAAAGAGAAGTAAGGACATATGAAGGGACAGCTTGTATTTGTGTGTGTTACTGGAGTGTATGTGAAAGAGAGAGAGAAAATTCAAACAGGTGGTGATGACAGTGATTGAATTTCATAGTTAACAGTTCTAACCATCAGAAACAAAAATAGCATTAAAACACACACATGCACACACCCTCAGTCTGTTTGATTTCAAGTACAACATAACCAAGTCCAGGCCCATTTAGTGATCTCAGGCAGCTTTTCACTCTAAAGCTATGACACGCAAAGAACCAACACAGCAAAGGTTGACCTCATGCTTCATGTCTTCTGTTAAGGTTACGCCACAAAAAAGAGCATACAACCTTCAGGTCTTGTTCTCTGTAATTATCCCACTGCCAGTTTGTTTAAACTGACATGTTTTGTGCTTGGAAAACCAACTGGAAATACTGTATGTATAATAAAGAGTTCCGTTACAAATAAGAAATTTTTAAAAATTGGTTTAAGTTGCAAAAATGGGGTCTAAAGACTTAATTGAAGCACAAGAATGATTAAAACTGCTGTCATCGTTCTCTTCTTGTTGCTGATTGATTGACTGAGTGACATTGCCAATACATGAAAGATGGGCATAGCCACAGCGAAGTTACCCTCTGGATCCTCTAAAACATAGACCTTTTGGGCATTAGCATTTTGTTTTGTTTTGGGGGTTTAAAATCAGACATGACCATATTTGGACAACAAAGCAGTGCAGGAGAGTTGTCAGCTACTGTAATTTAGTCCTCCTTTCTGGTTGTGGTAGCATTCTTCAGTCTCTCTGGGCAGGCTACAGTTTCTCTTAAAAGTATCTTCTATAATAAACACCAACAAGGCAGAGCAGAATTCACTTAACTTTTATTCTTTCATCTTCCCAAGGCACAACTACTCAGAGCAGTGTAACACTTAACTGCCCCACCGTGCAGTATCACCCCTGGGATTAATAACGTATTCTGATTCTGATAAACACTAGCAGGTATGAACTAAATTTACCTTTCACAAGGGACTATATAAATAACTAAAAGTGCAGTAACCTATAATTAAATACATGCATTGCAAAAGTATTCATACCCCTTCAATGTTTCCACATTTTGTCATGTTACAACAACAAGTGTAAATGTATTTTATTAGGATTTTATGTGATAAACCAACACAAAGTAGTGCATAATTGTGAAGTGGATGGAAAATGATTCATGGTTTTCAACATTTTCTGCAAACAAAAATCTGAAAAGTATGGTGTGCATATGTATTCAGTCCTCCTCAGTCAATACTTTGTAGAACCACCTTTTGCTGCAATTGCAGCTGCAAGTCTTTTGGAGTATGTCTCTACCAGCTTTGCACATCTAGAGACTGAAATTTTTGCCCATTTTTCTTTGCAAAATAGCTCAACCTCTATCTTCTTCTTTCACCACAGCGGATCATCTGCCTCCATCTCATCCTATCCCTTGCATCCTCTTCCCTCACACCAACCCTCTGCATGTCCTCCTTCACTACATCCATGAATCTTCTCTGTGGTCTTCCTCTTCTCCTCCTGCCTGGCAGCTCCATCTTCAACATCCTTTGTCCAATATATCCACTATGCCTCTTTGACTTTGTCTCCAAACTTCTCAGCATGAGCTGTCCCTCTGATGTACTCATTTCTAATCCTGTCCATCCTGGTCACTCCCAGAGAAAATCTCAACATCTTCAATTCTGCCACCTCCAGCTCTGCCTCCCATCTTTTTGTCAGTGCCACCGTCTCCAAACCATACA
>VUQH01056981.1:0-10223 GCA_015106775.1 Etroplus canarensis | reverse complement strand
CAAAGTTTTTGTTTTGTTTTGTTTTTTACGCCGGATGCCCTTCCTGACGCAACCCTCACCATTTACCCGGGCTTGGGACCGGCACTAGGAGTACACTGGCTTGTGGGCCCCTGTGGCTGGTTCTCAGCCTGTCCATCACCACTGCAGACAAAAAGGAGCTCAGAGCTGATCCCTGAAGTAATCCCAGCCCCATCTTGAATCCATCTGTCAGTCCTATAGCACACCTCACCACTGTCTCACTGTCCACAGTTTTGAAAGACTGTGTCACCCAAATCCCACACACATTGGTCTGAGCAGTCTATCACTGGTGGCTGACCTATAATGAGCAACTAATTTGCAATGGTTCACTTACCGGATGTGTCAACATTTTTGTTTATTCCAACCACTCAACAGACCAAAACACATTTACAGTTTTAACCACACAGCATTTTGCTTAGTCCATTACCTTGACTGAATCTTGTGCACAAGCGAATTAGCACTAGGCTGCCCTTTTACTTTTGTTATAGATGTCAGATGTATGTATGCTTTTGATATAGAATGTTTGCTACTTTAAAAATTCTGTTTTTCTTCCAAAATACTTATTTTGTAGATGGTAAGGATATTAGTTCAGTTTAGATTTAACACAATCTTACAATTTGTAAGTAGTAATTAAGTACATTAGTTCTTACTGTATGTAAAATGGTTTTTTATTATATTTTGTTTACAAATTTGGAACTACAGTAAATAAAGGCTTAATTGAAAGCATAATTACAAAAGGCTCTTTGATTACATACTGACAGCAAACTATTAGAGATCTGTTTCTTTGATAAAACATAACTGAATTAGGCATATCCTAGCTTGAGTTCCAGTAATGGTGTTGCTTCTGTAATGCCACTGTAAATGACTGGTATGCTGGATGTGTGTTTATTTGTCAGCTGGCCAGCTCTGTTAAAATTGCAAAGAAAAGAATAAGAGACATGATATTTTTCAGTGCACCAAAAATGGTGAGTAAGTAGAAGCCTATATTTGGCAGTGACACTGCACTAAGGTAGTGCACAACAGCTTGAAAATATTTCTCAACTGATTTTTACCACTGCATTTATTTCTAATAGGTTTTTTGTTTCTTTTTTAAATTTACCATGGGTCTCCACAAATCATTCTTGTTCCCCATTGTGCCACCTTATTTTTTTTTTTAAAAAAAAGTCCAAATTGCCTAGGTTGTCCTACAAATAAAGACTTACACTGTGGTGTGTTAGCATT
Organism: Etroplus canarensis; assembly: GCA_015106775.1. NCBI lineage: Eukaryota > Metazoa > Chordata > Actinopteri > Cichliformes > Cichlidae > Etroplus > Etroplus canarensis. Next base: position 8,984 of record VUQH01056981.1, on the reverse strand, counting down.
TGGCAAACGAACTTACTGTGTAGAACATAGAATGGGTGAAAAGACGATGGATGAGATGAGTTAAAACTTTGTGTTTGCTGAAACAGCCACTTTAATTCAAATAAACAACATAAATTCTGAAATACATTTTCATGCAAGACAAGGAATGTCTGTCCCCTGTGTCTTAAACTGAAAGTTCATTAGGAAGGAATCAATTAATATCAAATATGAGCACTGTGTTTGTGAAATTTAGATTTGGTTTAAGTCAATGCATCACATGATATCACATGTATTTTTCCCGTAACAGAAAATATTTTACTTTTCAAAACAGGAGAGGGAGATTTATTGCATTTATGTCAACAAAGAAAATATGTATCTGGGCACAAAATAACTGATATTATTTGACATTTTAGACAAACAAATTTACAATTATAGGAGTAATACACCCAAAACAGTGCATTTCTACTGTTTAACGGGGCTTTCTCATGTTAAAATCAGGCTTGCATTATCTATCTTTACTCTCCTTCAAGAACAGCAGTTTGTCTGTCTGTAAATATTAATGCTCCATTACTGACTTCTCTTTTGTAGTACTAACTGTCTTGTAGGAACTACAACATCTGGGTAACTGTTTTCATGTGTTCTTTAAGATCAGTAGTTGCAAAGCTATCAACTAATGTAAAGTGAAAAATGAATTTTAAAAGTTTTTTGTGAGTCTTGTTTACTCTTGTAATTGTGGGTCATGAACCTTAGTCACGCTGCGTCACTTTTAGGGAAACCTTTCAAAGTATGGATGAACGTTAACAAGGGCTGTAAGCACACAGAGACAGAAAAGGTTGCTAACATCACATGAGGAAAGTAAACTTACCATTATTGGAGAAGAGAGACAGAGAGAAAGTGAGTGGGAAGAGAGACTGATCGATACACTTTCAGAGGATCGATCATCATGGTTCCCATCTGTCACTAAATGAGCAACCCAATCCAAAGCAAATGATAGCAAGCGCTAACTCAAGAAAGGTCTCATTTGTGACCCCTATGATGCCTCCTTCTGGACCAGATACTCTAGCCTCCATCCACTCAAGCATTTGGCTGAGGAAGAGTGTTAAAAACAAAGCCAGCCATCTGCCAAATCCTGGTAAATTTCAGTGACAGACACGGATCTCCTTGATGTTTTTAAATAAACCACTACAGACGCATGTTACCTTGAAAATCATAGGGGGAGCAGTTGGATTATAGATGTCTTTTTTGAAATGGTTATGAACCTTTGGGTTTGTTTTATCTGGGAGATGTTTGATACAACACTACAAAACATTTCTGCATCAAGTAGTGATGATATTTGATTATATACATCTGTGCACGAGAATAGCCAGAGGAGATTTCAGTCATTTCTTCACAATTTTCCAAAAAATGAGGATAACAAGCATGCTGTGGAATGCTTACCTCTCTGTACACAATTTCGGTACAGATGGAGAATGGCACATTTAAGATCCTGTCACGTTACCTTTAGGATAGCATTGGTTCAGCACCACATTCAACTGACCATTATGATTCAAGCAATGGGCTGATTTCTATTTCTCCATGAAGTGATTACTTCAGGCCATGAAGTTTGCTTGGTCATGCTCTGGAGAATTAAAGCAGGTTTTAATGCAAAATAGAAATGGGAGAGGAGACAATGAAGAAGTCATCTGATCTGCTGACACTTCAAAACCCCCAAAGGAGCACCCATAATTAGCTTGAAGACATGCTCTAAAAGCATCATAATTAAATCAGAATAGAATACACACAGGGTTCTACAATCTTCAGAGTGATAAATGCATTTACAGTGAAACCACACTCACACACACACACACAAATAAATATTTATATACATATGCATTTATACCATCATTTCTTTGTGCCACTCTTAAAAGGTTTTAGTATGCATGGACCAGTGTTTAAAACCCTACAAAGCTGGCTGATGTCAAATATTTGAATACTTTGCTGCCAGAATTAATGGCAACTTGGTAAAACAGTAAGCACTTGTAATTTCTCAGAATTTCAAGTTGGTAGTACCCGAAAAAGTACCCAGTTATGTGCTTTACTACCAGACCTCCAGCTAAACAGTTAGATGGGTTATATGTTTCTACCATCTGAAAAAGCCCACACAAGGGTTCCAGACAGTTTATGAGTGCTTCAGCATTAGGGAGAAAGTGACAGAGCGAGCGAGCGAGAGCGAGCAAGCTGGTTGGTTAAGGAAAAGATAAGGGTTATAATTGAGATAACCCTTTTAACAAAATTGAAGGCGTTACAAAGCTCTAGTTTGCCTGGGTGATGAGTTCTAGACCATGTAAATAATGAGGACACCAAAGTATATTTTCAAAGCACTTATTTACATAGCCCGTAGGTCAATTACCATAACACATAACTCAGGTTATAATAACAGTTTTCACATGACCATCCATGCATCTATCCATCCATTTTCTGGATATTTTTAGAGACAGTCTCCAACTTAATCACTCACTTTAGTTTAGAATGACTTCATTAAATAACCAGATTTGCTCACCATTTCATCTTTCCAGGATAAAGTGGGTATTGGAGATCATGGACTTGGGGTCGGGGATCTCCAATACCCACAGAGCCAACTCTGTAATAGTAGCTCTGTACAGGTTTTTGTAAAAACTGGAGAATGACAGATTTACTTGACAATGCAATGTGGGTGATTTTTGAGTTACACTCCCATATACTTTACAGATATACAGTTGAAACCAGAAGTTTACACACACACACACTGTGTAACACGTCACAAACATTTTTTTCTCACTGTCTGAAATTAAATCAGACTAAACCTCTCCTGTTTTAGGTCTGTTAGGATTGCCAAAATTATTTCTGTTTGCTAAATGTGGCAATAATAAGAGAGAGAATATTTTAGAGAGCCATATTGCTTATTATAGATCATCTCCAATTTGTTATGGTTTACACTGTTTGCATTTAAGCAAGGCAGATTCCAGTTCTCATTTCGGCCGCTTGTATTTGCGATCTCATTCTTTCGGTCATTACCCAAAGTTCATGACCATAGGTGAGGGTAGGAACGTAGATAGGCCGGTAAATTGAAAGCTTTGCCTTAAAGTTCAGCTCCCTCTTCACCACGACAGATCGGTATAACGTCCTCATTACTGCAGACGCTTCCCCGATACATCTGTCAATCTCCCACTACATCCTCCCCTCACTTGTGAATAAGACCCCGAGATACTTGAACTCCTCCACTTGGGGCATGACCTCGTCCCCAACACGGAGAGGGCAATCCAACCTTTTCCAGCAGAGTACTATGGACTCAGACTTGGAGGTACTGATTTTTATCCCAGCTGCTGCACACTCAGTAGCAAACCATCCCAGCAAGGCCTGTAGGTCATTGCTTGATGAAGCCATCAGAACCACATCATCTGCAAACAGCAGAGATGAGATCCTCTGGTCACTGACCATGACACCTTCCACTCCCTGGCTGTGCCTAGAAATCCTGTCCATAAAAATTATGAACAGGATTGGTGACAAAGGGCAGCCCTGGCGGTATCTAACTCTCACTGGGAACAAGTTCGACTGGTTGTTGGCAATACAAACCAAACTCTCACAATGGTTGTATAGAGACCGGATTGCTCGTAGCAGTGAGCCTAATACTTCATACTCCTGAAGTACCCCCCACAAGAAACCACGAGGCACGTGGCCAAATGCCTTCTCCAAGTACACAGCTGAAATGAGCTTTCTCAGCAGGGTTGCTGGGCTCACCCTCAGAGATAGGGTGAGGAACTCAGTCATCCGGGAGGGGCTAAGAGTGGAACCGCTGCTCCTCCACATTGAAAGGAGTCAACTGAGATGATTAGGGCATCTGATCAGGATGCTTCCTGGACGCTGCTCACTTTGAGGTGTTTTGGGCACATCCCTCTGGAAAGAGACACCAGAAAAGATCCAGGACATGCTGGAGAGACTATGTCTCCCAGCTGGTCCGCCCTGAAAGAGCTGGAGGAGGTGGCTGGGGAGAGAAAGCCTGGACTTCTCTGCTTGAACTGCTGCCTCCGTGACCTGGACCCCCGGAAAAGCAGTAGACGACGGACGGATTTCATTTCTGATTCAGGTTTTTTTTTTTTTGCAAAGGCTTCATGCAGTTACCAGCCACTTCAATAACCCTGTCTGTTGAACTACTTGCTGATGCAAATATCTAAAAAGCTTGTAACAGTTGCAGTTGTGTTGTGACTCTTGAAGACAACCTAAGTTAATGTTTAGTGATGTCACAAGCATGCACCACTGCCCTCTGTAGAGTGTGGGAGAAGCTTGCTTGCATAGGGACGCATGGACTGAGATGGACTATATCTTTACCTCCCTAACTCAAAGTAACGTTACGGTTGTAGGAACACTGCTCGCTTCATGTATGATAAGACAGCAGCCGTTCAACCGGGCCTTATAAGGTTGGTGAAGAGTGTGTTTATTAAAGGACAAGCACTGTGGAATTCCCAGTACCAGTGTGGTCGTGAGTTTTTGACTGTCCTGCTGAGTGTTTCTGCCACCCCTCTCAACCACTGAATACAACCCACGTTACAAGCTGATCACATGGCAGCAACTTCATGCATTTAGGAATGTAGACATGGTCAAAATGACCTGTTAAAGTTCAAACCAAGCATCACAATGTGGAAGAAAGGACTTTAACCCTGGAACGCGTTAGTGTCACCCGATCTAGGGTTAAATGACTTTTAATGTGGCATCATTGTTGATGCTAGATGAGCTGGTCTGAGTAGTTTATGAATTATTGATCTACTGGGATTATCAAACATCTCTAGGGTTTACAGAGGATGATTCAAAAAAGAGAATATATCCGGTGAGTGGCACATTTAGTTTTCCTTTTTTCTGTCCTGTTCTTGTTTCTTTTCAGTTTGGTTGCATCCCCTTTGCTGTGTGCTTTATGTTTTACTTTCATTGTTCCTGTCCCAGCTCATGCTTAACTTTATTAGTGCTCTTTGTGCCTTCCTCATATTTCCCTGTGTTCAGCCTCCTTGTCTCCAATCCCTGTGTGTTGATTTCCTGTTCCCCTTGAGCCCTTGTATTCATGTTCTTTGTACTGTATCTGTTTCCTCTTGTCATCCTGGGTTTGGGTTTTGGGCTTTGAGTTCTGTTTGTTACATTCCTTTAGTTCTCAGTCCCGGGTTGTTGCATTCTTAGTTTATGTTTAGGCCTCATTCTAGCCCCTGCCAGTGTTGAAGCCACCGTGTTTCTTGTTGTTAGTCTGTGTCTCTTCCTTGCCCTGTCTGTTTACTTGTGCTTGTTCCCTCAGTGTCTTCCTGCTGTGTTCTTGTCCTTTGTCAAGTTCAGTGTTGTGCTTAAGCAGTTATGTTGCTTGTTTCCTGTTTTACTTTGGTGTCAGTCTTGTCCTGAGCACTGTGTTCAGGTTTGCTTCCTGCCCTTGATTGTTGTCACCTGTGCTCCTCTCCTTCCTTTTGCTTGTTAGTCGCTAGTCCTTGTCTATTTATACTCTGTCTCCCTTAGTTCAGGGTTGCATTGTTGGTCTTTCTTAGTCGTCCCTATGTGTCTGTATGCCAGTGTGTATTAGGTTTCTGCATCCTGCTTGGTTCTCCATGGACTTTACTTGTTGATTTTGTTACCTCTTGAAGACATGATCAGCAATAAAGTTCACTTTAAGTTACTCTTTTGGCTTCCTGGAGTCTGCTTACTGGGTTTCTTGATTTTACCAATGAGTTCACTGTACTCAAAGTGGCCTCCCCAGTCGCCAGATCTCAATTCATCAGAGCACCTTTGGGAAGTGGTGGAATGGGAGATTTACATCATGGATATCCAGCCAAAAAATCTGCAGTAACTGTATAATGCTATCATGTCAACACAGACCAAAATCTCTGAGGAATGTTTCCGGTATCTTTTTGAATCTGTATCATTTAGAATTAAGGCAGTTCTAAAAGGCAAAATGGGGTTCAACCCAGTACTAGTAAGGAGTATCTAACAAAGTGACCAGGGGGTGTGCATTCCAGTAGAAAAAGCAATTTAACACCCTTGAAAATCAGCACAATAGGCAGTGATGCTGAAATGTAATAGGTTACAAATAATTCGATACTGCCATGCTGGTACTGTTTTTATAGCATCACTGTTGCCCTAAGGTCATTACTGGGACTGACCAATCATGCTTTTGTGATTTCATAGCACTGCATATCAATTACATATTTTTTTCTCAGCAACTGATTATAATGACAGTTAATTTTATTTAATAACCTAACTGTATTGTGTGTCAGTAGTACTTCCCAGCAGCGCATGCTGGTAGTCTCATGCAGAGTTGTGTGTGTATGTTTAGCAAATGTTGCTGAATCTCATCTGTTTGCTCACTCACCCAAATTAGAGAGAAATACAGTAGGTTAAAAAAAAGGTTAATATATACAAGAGTTCTCCTCTAAAGAAAAGAGAAACCTGGATTACTGTTATTTAATAAATTGCTTACTATCTAAATACACACCATTAAACCAACTAACTTACATAACTGCAGCCTAGATTTCAGCAGCCACACATAGATGCCCTTCAATGCTTTGTTATCACAAACACTGTGCTGGTGTACATAGTTAATGCTGCAAGAGGGTAAAAGGGTTGAATTTAGGATTGTCAGAACCTATTTTTGCTCATCCAGCACATCTTCTTACATCAATCAATGTCCCTCTTCCCCTCTTGCACTCTAATTCTCTCATTCTGTCTTTCTCTCTCTACCCCTGCTAGAATAGGCTTTCCTTTGCCTTCAAGAAGTCATACAAAACAACCCCACACAAACAAATATACAAATGTACACAAACTCACAAAATAGGACCCCGAAGAGCGGCTTTCCCATTGCCCCTGCACACACGAAGTAGCATGTCAGCTCTGATTATCAACACTGTGCATTGCTTGCTGCAGGAGCTTCTATTTTAGAATTGTTTTTCCTCTTTGCAAGTGAGCACAAAAAAAAAATACAGACCTTGCTTACACTTGTCTTTTCAATATTTTCTGCTGAAATCTGATCATTAAGATGTGAAACCATTTGAAATACGCTGCTGTGCCCCACACAATGCCTGAAAATGTCTTCTGGAAATGCACTGCTATTTGTATTTTGAATGCACTTTAAAGACTTACCATCTGTCGCAGCTGTGACTTTTTTGTGCACTGAAAAGGATCATTGCTAATCCATCTGAAAAATATAAGAACTGCATTACTTTAAACACTGAAAGTTTTAAAACTCAAGTTTATTGTTGTTGTGAACTGATGAAGTGCCTATTTGCTCTACTATACATCCACTGGAGGACCAGACTGAGCACAGTGAGAAACAAGGCAGCATGTGGCAGGATGAGTGTATAAATGTGAAAACAGTGACAAATGTACTTCATTTCTCCTCAGCACATCCCATGCTGCTGAGACTGCTTTCAGCCAGGTACATGTGACAGTGAAGAAACAAACAGAAAAAGAGAGAGCCACACAGTATGTCCCAAAGGAAGATAAGAAGGGAGAGTAAGATATACAGGGGAGAGAAAGGGGTGAGAGCTGTGTGATTCATGGGGACTTTTACTGCTTCAGAAAGGTGTCGCCTCCCATCACAGTTCTGCATCAGTTTGGTGTATCACACACAAAAGCAAGTAATACTACCTCCGTCTCACTTTATCTAACCTTCTTCCTCTTCCACTTTCCCATTTGTCATCTATCCTCCTCTTAGAAATGCAGACACAAACATACAGAAATCAGAATCCTTTATTAATCTCATAAACAGATGGAATTAAAAACAAAGGAGGTTCCTGACCAAGAATAAGGCCTGGGAAGCATTTACAGATTTCTCAGAACATATCCGTATCCTCTGTTTTCAAGGAAAAGGCCAGGATGTATTTTAGTGACATTGAAAAACCAGCACTGACTGACGATTACAGAATGAACAAAGGCAATGTGTAGCAGGTGCATCTAAAGTCAAGGGCAGTGATTTCAGCCTTCATAAAATACATTGCCTCAAGGGAGAATCCAAAAGAAGAATTTAAATTACTTTTACTGAGTGACAAGCAATGGTACATAGCAAAAAGGAACAACCTTCAGATTTTTAAACTATATACAGTAAATATAATGAAATACGTGGTACAAAAAAGCAATTGTGGTACATTTGTAAAGTAGATCTTCAAGGCCACCAAACATCTATGGTGTCATTGAGCAATGTGTTATTTAATGGCAGTAGCAGTGGGAAGTTAAGGACCTCTTACCAGTGCTTATGGTGATGGTGCCTTTCGAAACAGCTATAATCCAACATATAATATAGCTTGCTGTTTGATTACTTGCCCTGTAACAGTTTAAGAATACGAGTATTATTTTTATTTATATTTTAGCACTAATCTGCAGGTATGTAGTGTCTCTGTAGTGTAGTGGTTTATACATTGCATGTGAAAGATCCCATGTTTGAGCTGAAGTGGGGCCACAAGCCCCTTCCACAGTGAAAGAGTTACATCAGGAAGGGCATCTGATGTAAAAATTTCTGCCAAATTACCCACGTGGATTCATCTGCTGTATTGGCCCCTTGGGGAAATACAAGGGAGCAGTCATGCAGTTTATTGATGCACCTTGGTTGACCAAGATGGCAAGTGTTACCTGATAACCTATCAAGTTAAACTTTGACTTCTGGCTCAAAAAATGAAGAAAATTTTTATATTACATTTTATATATACACACACACACACACACACACACACACACACACACGGGTTGCCCTGGTGACCGAGACCAAGATGGCAGCTTAGTGTGGGAGCTCTGTACAACCGTGCACAATTTAATCTAAACTCCTGAATAAATAGCACTAACTCTGAAAGTTAAACCCCCATGCTGATATGCCAAAACCCTCTGCAACCAAACAAAACGACATAACTACTCGGGGACTCAGAAGCACCAGTAAAATAACTCCGCCAGGTACAACAGGTAACGTTAGCGGAGAAGCTAGCGCTAGCAGTATGGCCGATGTGGTGGACGTTTTGAACGAGTTGAAGTTACTC